>JARJDZ010008293.1:0-51742 GCA_030264555.1 Aleochara sp. GC000083
AAAAAGTGATATGAAATTCTTAAAATCGCTCGAGTTTGCAAAAATTTTCATATCTCCGAAACTAATGGACCGATTTGGATGATTCAAACGGCATTTATAGTATTTTGACGAAAAAATGGTCATGGTCCCAAATTCATGCGGGACTGAGAAATACGCGAACTAGAAAAGTGGGTTTTTCAAATTGCAAAATTTCCGCTCATTGTAACAAAGTTCATGTTGGAGAAGACATTGGATCCTGAAGTACATTTAGTTTCAGTATTGCACCCGTTCAAAAGATGACTATTGAATTAATACATGTAGCATATTCATTGTCATTTCCTTTCGATTTCATTTTCAAATTCGCGTATTCCTCGCATTCCAACGGCTCTAACGAAAAATGCAAACTGCAGAAGATAACAATTTATTGCGTCATATATTATATGTATACTTATCGTATTAGTTATACCCTTAGCAATGCTTATCATATCATTTTTATCCAATTGTTGATAATCACTTGGATTACCAGCACTTGTTATCTAAGAATATTTCAAATCTACCTTGAAATTGTAGAGCATGAGATCAGTATTTTTGCTATTTATATTATTATTTCTAAATAGTGGATAAGTTAAAAAAGTCGTTTGCAACTATTTACTTTGAAAGTTTTTTATTATAGGCAACTTCATGCACACATATACATAAAGGCTTACAGCATGATAATTAAACGAATGGATGATCCGCAAACAAGTCTAAACCTACAGAACAAGAAGCTAAACATGAAAATAAGAAATTTTTAGATGTGAGAGCAAAAATAATTATTGGAAAATAACCAAATTGTAGCGGGAGTAATGTGTGACATTACTCCCTGCAAAAAGTAGTGCAAGGAACAACTGACGTAACATAGGAACAATCATATGTATGTCAGGGAACAAGGCTTATGTTTTAGGCAGTAGCGATTGCAGCGCCGCCATTATCAAAAGCGGGCACACTTAAACTACAATTGACAAACCGGTGAAAAGAATTGATAACAAAATATGTTGCGTTAACACAAATTTATCGGTGTTTATTGGTGATAAATTAATTGCTACTATAGAAAGTAACCATGCGGTGATTAGTCCAGTAAAACACTGCATAGTGATAACCGAATAAGGCTTGAAATGGCAAGAAATCCACCATCATTGAAGCTTAGGCAGCAAGCCCAGAATGGGAGCTTTAGTCGAAAAGATCATAGGAAGGAACCCAAGAAACTTCCTGTGCAGAAGGAAAAGGAACACATACAACCCAAGAAGTACTAGTAGATACTTATTTATTCTGATCAAATAGTAATTTTAATGGAATTTCAGGAAGGGTGAGAAAGATTCATCACTGCTTTATCCAGGAAGAGACACTGCTTTTAAGGCATTACTTTCTGCAAGATTTTGTGCTGCAATCTGGTCACATATAACTGATTGTGATGAGACTTACAATTACTGGGAACCAATGCATTACTTAGGTTTGCTGTGCCTAGAAATTACAACTTATTGTTACAATTTGATCTAATTTTAGTATTTGGCAAGGGTCTACAAACATGGGAATACAGTCCTGAATATGCCCTCCGATCATACACCTATTTGCTGGTGCATGCAATGCCTGCATATTTATATCACAAGATACTGCAGCCCAATCCCCTGCTGATTTTTTACCTAATAAGATGCATTCTGGGTCTGATATGTTCATTTATTGAAGTTCATTTCTACAAGTAAGTTCTTATTAAAACACTAAATTAAGCATTTCTAATATGACATTTTTTAGGGCGGTTTGTCGTGAATTTGGCGTACATATCGGTCGCATCTGCTTGGCCTTTCAACTTTTATCAGCTGGAATGTTCATCTCAAGCACAGCATTTCTACCGTCATCTTTTGCTATGTACACTACTCTGGGTGCTTGCTGGGCCTGGTGGACGCAGAAATATCCATTGGCGATTTTTATGATTGCATTAGGTGCAATTTTAGGTGAGAAAATCAACAACTTTCGTTAATTTACAATAATTGCTAAAACGGTTGATTATTCACTGCAGGATGGCCATTTGCTGCACTGATTGGTTTACCTTTGGCATTCGACGTGCTCGTCAGACGTAAAGAATACAAAATGTTTGCACAATGGTCTCTAATTTCGGGTCTGGCGATTCTTGTACCGATGACTGCAATTGATTCCATGCATTTTGGCCGGTTGGTTATTGCTCCATGGAATATCGTCAAATACAACGTCTTTGGAGGTGCTGGACCGAATCTTTACGGTACTGAACCGTTCAGTTTCTATCTAATCAATGGTTTCCTCAATTTCAACTATGTCTGGGTACGTTTTCAACAATTTATGTTCATGCATCGAGTTGAAATATTCCTATGTTATAGATTTTAGCGTTGACATGTCCTCTGTTTCTTCTGCTGCAATACTATTTCGTCCCGGCCAAAAACAAAATGACTTTAACGTTGCCGCATTACGTATCACTCGCCCCATTGTATTTGTGGCTGATTGTCTTCTGGCTGCAGCCTCACAAAGAGGAACGGTAAGATTATCCCATTTGAACAAAATGCTCTTTTAAACAATTCAATTCTACCACAGGTTTCTCTTTCCCATTTACCCCTTCATCTGTCTTGCTGGTGCAATTGCTGTGGACATCATCCAGAAGCTCGCCTACAGAATTTTCTGCCTTTTCGAAAGCGTCCCGCATGGAACGCACTATCTCGATAGAACCTGGTGGATAATGGTCGTTGCCATCTTAACGTCTGGCTTAATTGGATTCTCTCGTATGTTTTCACTGTATCAGAATTATCATGCACCAATGGATTTGCTGATGGAGCTGAATCGATACCCGAGTGAGGGGCGCATTCATCCGAAGAGCGTTGTCAACGTTTGTATCGGCAAAGAATGGCATCGCTATCCATCATCCTTTTTCCTTCCGAACACCAATTGGAATATCAAGTTTGTGAAGTCTGAGTTTGATGGCATGCTGCCAGCACCTTACACGGAAGGTGAGAATGGCACGAAAGTTATTCCAACGCATTTCAACGATATGAACAAAGAAGTCCCCGCGTTGTATTTCGACGTGAATCGTTGCCATTTCATGCTGGACTTGGATTTTGGCAGGCCAACTGAATTGGAGCCTATTTACGCTCTCCAGATTGATAAATGGAAAGTGGTCAAATGGTTGCCCTTTCTAGATGCAGCCGAATCAGATTCGTTCTTCAGGGCATTCTACATTCCATTCGTTTCACAACGATATGTGACTTATGGGAATTTTACGCTTTTACAGCGAATACCAGTCGCCAAACCAAAACATAAAATGTAGTCGAACTAAGACGAGTATACCATAGAGTAAATATTCGTATATTACGAAATTTCAGTTGGTTTTTTCCATATTATTATTATGTACATTTCCTATTTGAAACATAGGGCATTGTAGGCAATCACTTGAATGATATGCAACCAGTTATGCATCAATCATTAGTTGCCAATGTAACAATGAAACCATTAGTTTCTTGCAAAATCACGACTGGTATTCGCGTGCTATTAGTTGAACTAATTTTATTGTTGTCATGATAGCAGGAATTAATTGTTAAATTGTTAATTAATTTGAATTTCAAAGCGTTCGGTGCAGATCGTGTAATCTCGGGCAGTCTGATTTGTTGTCGGTGCGCAGAAGCGGATGCGCGCTGGCAAAGTCGAGCCGACGAAGATCGCGGTTAGTGGACGCCATTATTGGACGTTTTTAATTTGATTGGGACGTGTATTATAATAATTGTGCGGACTTGGGCGAACGATTCGGAGTGCATCGAATTGGATCAGGTGGCGGATTGTCGAGTGCATGCCGGTGTGTTTGTTGTGCGCGTGCGAATAATCGGCGGCCTTGTGACCAGGACGGTGGTGCGGCTGTACGCGCTTCCATCGGCGAACGCAACGAGCGGCCCAGCGGAACGTGCGGGTGCGCTTCCCTCCGAGAAAGGCGTCCCATCCGATCACGCTTCCATCGAGTTCGCACCGGACGACAATAGGAACGCAAACAGTGCAGTCAATGTCAGCAGGCGTGTCAGATCAGGTATGATGCTCGCAAAGGGCGCAATCGGTCGGCGGCACGGCCGACTTGTTGCGATCGGAATTTGGCTAATGCACACACCGTCTTTCTTCTTTTCATGACGATCCTGCCGGTTCACGTCGACGTCGCCGTCGCTTGCATCTTCCAGCGGATGAAAGGTCAGGGAAACACAGGTTAGTGTCCCTCCATTGTGATTTACGTGAGCGTCGCGTGCGAGCAGCGAAAGAGGCTGAGAATTCAGCAGCAGCAGACGCAATGGACTGGATGGAAGGAAGGAATCAAAGTAGCGGCAAACAACGACGCGTAGCGCGCTTGCCGGCCGCTTATCTTGTGCAAACGCTGGCTGGCAGTTTGCATATGTGCTCTCCTGAGCGTCGATTCAGTTCCTGCATGAGCGAGCCGGACAAGCCGCTTGCCAACGCAACAACGCGCGCTCACTGCCGCTGCGTTCGCACGTATTCTGTAACGAGCACGAATATAAACAAACAATGGATGTGCTTGTGTGCCGGCAGCGGCCTAATATGATTATTTCCAGCGGTGGTTGTCACTTATCTCCGTCCATTAGCGCGCACTGGAGTCTGTCGATGTTGTTGACTCAGCGCCTGCAAGTGGCAAAGTCCACGCGAGTCTCACCCGAGCATGTTCTATGTTCTAGTATCCAATGGCCCTAAAGAGCAGCTAGGAGCTGGTGGTTCGGCCGGCGAGGGCAGCGCGAGCGGCAGCGGAGCAACAGCGGCAGAGCAAGAGTTTGAGACATGGCGATCGCAGCACCAGCAGCAGCAGAATTCGGCCGCCGCGCACACCAATCCGTACGGGGCGTCCGTGCCGATCTCGAGCGCCACCGACCTGTACAACATGAGCACGGCGGGCTACTACAACAGCGCCGGGACGTTCCCGTATCAGGCCTACGGCGTCGGGGACGGCACGTGGTCCAACGGCCAGGACCCCATGGCCTTCCTCAGTGGCTATCCCCACGACTCGTACTCGATGGATGGTAACTCCCATAGACGAATTTGCAAGACCGTCCCTTCCATGCGTAATGTTGCGTTGCAGGCATGTTCGGCCCGTCTCCGACAGCGTTCTCGACGGCGAATCCGTTCGGCCAGCCGTCGTCGTTCAACTACTTTCACAGCAACGGCGACTACAACACCTGGGGCAGTCAGATCGGCCAGCGCAAGTACGACGAATACTACAGAGACCCGCAGCAGAATATGTACACGCAGGCGATGCCCGATTCGCTGAAGAGCGTCGAGCAAGCCATGCAGAATCTAGGTACGTGCAGAACACTGAGATTCGCGTGAAGAAAACATTCCGAGGTTGATTTACAGATTTGAAGACGTCCGAGTCTAAGGACCAGAAGAAAACGACATGGGCGAGCATCGCCAGCCAGCCCGCAAAACCCCAGCTGCCCGTACCCAACCAGGGCCTGAAAAAGAAGGGACCCGGCATGCCGCCCGGCCCCATCGTGCCCGGCAAGCACAACATGGACATCGGTACGTGGGACACCAACAAAGCGACACCCCCGCAGCAACCACCTCCACCACAGCCGCCCACGTTCGTCAGCACGCCTCCGGCTCTGCCGGCGAAGTCACTACCGGCACCGTCGATGCCGGTACGTCCAGCTGCGTGGAACGGCCCGCCGCCGTCCAATCGCGGCCCTCCGTCAGCTCCGCGTCCCGGACCTCCTCCACCTCACGCGCTCCAATCGTACCAGCCGGCGATGATGCCTCCGCACATGCAGCCGCCGCCGCAGCAGTCGGCCGGCAGCCACGTGGTGCAGAGCATGATGCAACAGCAAGCGTCCAGCATGCAACCGCCCAGTCTGCCGCCACTCGTGCAGCAGCAGCAGCAACAGTCCACGTCGTCGATGTCGATGCACGGCGCGCTGGGCGGCTCCTCCGTCGGTGTTGCCGGAGGCGGTAGCATGAGTGCCGCGGCAGCGGCTGCAGCAGCCGCCGCTGCCGCCTCGCATCCCGTCCTCGACGAGCTGCGCGGCAAGAACAACTACAATCCCGGCGAGTTCGATCTGAACGCGCCGAACGCGCGCTTCTTCGTCATCAAGTCGTACTCGGAGGACGACATCCACCGCAGCATCAAGTACGAGATCTGGTGCAGCACCGAGCACGGCAACAAGCGGCTCGACCAGGCGTACAGGGAGCGCGAGCCGAACGGCGCCGTCTACCTCTTCTTCTCGGTGAACGGCAGCGGGCACTTCTGCGGCATGGCGCAGATGGTCTCGCCGCTCGACTACAACTCGAACAGTTCGGTGTGGTCGCAAGACAAGTGGAAGGGACAGTTCAAAGTGCGCTGGATTTACGTGAAGGACGTGCCCAACGTGCAACTGCGCTACATCCGATTGGAGAACAATGAGAACAAGCCGGTGACGAATTCGCGTGACACGCAGGAAGTGCCACACGCCAAAGGATTACAAGTATAGTTTGCCTACTCTCTTTTAATTTCACTCTTTTCCTTCCTGACTTGCAGCATATGCAGATGCTTCTCGTCTATTTTATGCACTCGAGACGCAAATACACGTGTGACACTTGCAGGTGCTGCGCATCATTCATACGTACCGACACTCCACGTCCATCTTCGACGACTTCGTGCACTACGAGAAGCGGCAGGAGGAGGAGGACAATCGCAAGCAGCCGGACGGCCCCTGCATGGGTGGCGGCGGCGGTGGCGGCATGATGAAGAACCATAGCGGACGCGGCGAGCACGAGATGGGCGGGCGGGACATGCGCGACCATCACGGCCCACCGAGTCATCGAGGGGACCATCGCGATCGCGGCGACCGTGATCGAGATCGCGACCGAGACCGCGCTGGTGGTGATCGCATGCATCATCGCAATCATCACGAGCACGACCGACATCCGGACCATCGACCTCCATCGCATCACTCTCGCAGCAATCACGACTTGCACGACCGGGGCGATCGCATCTCGGACCGCGACCGGGATCGTGACCGTGATCCCCGGCATCACGATCGGGGACACCATAAGGTAAACCAACCGTCATCAACCCCACCATCATCTACAATCCTCCCATAAATTACTTGATTGTACCATTGGAATTTTTAGGAACGTGGTGATCGAGGAGGCGGCAGCCGTGGAAGCGGAGGCGGAAGACATCGCAACTAAACAAGAGTGCTACTAAATGTTTTTAAAAAATATTATTTTCATCCACATTACTAATTGGACTATGCATAGATGATTCACGAAATGAAACGAAGCCACAGCTAGCATGAGAGGTAGAAGGACGAATGATGAAGGACAACGGCCATGTTCCTCATAATTCCCCCAGGAGTCGAAAGTCGGTGCCACGCGTAGTGCGTCCCTCCTCGGAGCGCGCGATCACGGGGCGGAAACAGTTGAATATCCAGAGCAGTTCGGTAACATTTACACACTCTTAGTTCGTTTTCACAGCAACTCCGTTATTGAATAACAATTAAACGAGAAGAAGCCCCCCAAGTTGAACAGGATCGGTTTAATAATACTTTAAGCTAAACGAAAAAGGTACTACAAGCAAAGCACATTGTAATATGATGTAAACTTATCGTTCAGATATAAGCTTAACCCGAGATGAAGGTAGAGAAACTGATCGATCATCAAAGATGCAATTAATCTTTAATTTTTTAAGATTTTCTATGGCATATGCGACAAGTCTTCGTGGAGAGTATATCAGCAGGCAATTCTGGAGTTAATCGTTTGAACAAGCTAAATTTACGTGGCCCAAGACGCAGGAAGGTCTAAAATTAAGGAAAGTTAATTCGATCTTAAAACAAAAATACACGTTAAGCTTCTTAGGGGTGCGTTCAATCACCCAGTTATAATTATTTTTTTGCATTCATTCATTTTTTCATTATTTTCTCATATAACGTTTATTTCTTTTACTTCTTATATTATTACAATTACTCGTTGCAAATTTACCAAGTAAATCTTGGTACAACAATTAACAAACTGAATGGGATTTTCCTAATATTCACTATAAGTAAAAAAAAGGCAAAGAAAATCATGGTTACAATGTGGTTACGAAATCTAAAAACTTATCGTCTATTGATACGGTTTATCACTGCTATGATGATGAGGATGATAATGGATTATTATTAGACATTAATCTTATACGAGATGAAGGCGAGGAAGCGAAAAAAAAAAATAATGGTGAATGTTATATTGGAAGTTGATTAATTAATCAAATGATGAAAATATACAAATTATGCTTATTGCGTTGTAAATGTCATCAGCTATATTATTCATGTTATATCAGTTGCTCGATTGCCATTCGGATACACGGCTGGCATGAAAGACATTTCCTAAAAAATCAAATTCGTACGGTACACGCGTAAATGTTAAGTAAACTAATTGTGTTAAATTGGACGTATTCAGTCGAAATTCCTCGTGGATAAACTAAAGCATAACTTAAAACTATAATGGTAACGAGTGGCACAAAGTGACAACATCTTCATTTGAACTGTAATTTGCGAACTACTACGACCCAACGAATAAACCACCAAAAAAATCACAGGAATTTCATTAACAATGTACAACTTGCAACAACCAATCAACAACAGAATGGCGGGCGTTCGTTCGTAGTGACATACACACAGTTCGGAAGTGGGACTCTAATTAGACGTTATTTTCTTATTAGTTTGCAAAAAATGTCTGTAGAAAACATGTAAAAACGCTCTCAATGTCTATACATATATGTAAAACATTTATTGACCCAGCATACGAAGATGAAGGTTCGAATTTTCATATACCATAGACTTTTATCGTAACATAATGTAATTTACACTTCTAGCGAACCTTGCATGCGAAAATGCAAATGTACTACATGTATTTACTAAGATGACATATAAATTGGTGTATATTGTTAGGTGGAGAATAGTTCACTTGTCTCACGTTAGTACTTGATTTGCTTTCATTTGATTGTTAGTTGTCTCTTGATGCAGTTGATTTAACTTGCTGCCAGAGCGCATCGCGTCTCTGCCAATTTTTACACGTTAAGTTAGAGAGGGAAACATGATGAATTATGATGTCACTGTGCCTAATAAATTAATACAATGTTTATAAGAACGATACGACAACGTATTGTAATTACCTATTATATATTAATGTAAAAGCATCAACGACGAACAAACGAAAGAACAACGAGCAGTTGAAATTATCATTAATGTTACAAATTAACAGTTTATTCAACAGTAACAGCCTTTAGTAACTTAAATAACAAAATATCTTAAATAATAGCAAAACTTTGTCATGAGTAGTACTTGCGCACTTCTCGCAATAGCTTATCAATATTGTTCTCATCAACACGAACGAATTGTTTACTCCCACGACTGAAATAGTAAATTTCACCAGTGTAAATATCAAACCACAACGCATGAATATGAAGTTCAAATTGCTCGAGCCGCTTCTTCAGAAATCCATAGCTCGCGATATTCTGGAGTTGCTGCAGCGTATTAATCTGCGACAACTTGTCTTCTAACGCGAATTTGTTTTCAGGATCGATGTACGCGACGAATTTCCGCAATGGCGTTTCCGCTTGGAAGAGCATCGGCTTCGTGAAATCGGACAATTCGAATTGCTTGTACTTGTCGAGGCTCGTCATCGCGTGCGTGCACAGCCAGGAACGAAGCGGTGAGATTCTCCTGTTATTCTGCAATTCGCAAACAATTTCAACATACGGAATTTACGCAAAAGTCGGTCTCTCATACTTGCGATGCAAATTCGCTATCTTGTAACTTGTACAACAAATTCATCGCCTTGCAATCGCTATGCCCACAAACGATGATATGTCGAATATCGTTAACGACGCAGCCTAGTTCCAAAGCTGCGGGCTCGTTCGTAGTGAGCTCGTCCAGGAAATGCGCCGAATGTGGAATAATATTGCCCGCATTACGCACTGAAACGCGCAAATTACAATTTATTCGAAAGTATTTCATGCGCATACAAGTACCTACAAACATATCGCCTACGTTCGTCTCCGTGAAGCGTGTGGGTATCATTCTGCTGTCCATGCAGGTGAAAAATACCGCTTTCGGCTGTAATAATTCAAAAAATTAGTTGTAAATGTTGTATTTTGTAAAATTCATCAATTTGAAATGGCCGCCCTTGAACGTGAAATACTGGTTGCCTATAGTGCACTCCATCAAAAAGATGAAAATGACACGCGCACGTTAAGTTTTATGAATTTTATTGTAAAAAGTGGAACGTGCTTACCGTGGGATTGTCCTTGACTTGTTTAAATTGCTCAACCATGCGCTTTTTGTCCAAGGTACGATAGCGCATGATACCTTTTAGTATTCTATCCATAACTAACAACAGTAAGCGACGATTTTCCAAGCAATAATTTCCGCACTTCGTTTGTACTTATTCGGGAGCGCAAAATTCGAGTTGTTCGCGTTGTAAACATTGACGGGCAACTTTGACCCAATAATCTCCCACTTTCGAATAGTGTTTGAGTGGTTTCGAATGCTTGCTTGCTGTCGTTGGTCGGGTTGAATGCGTTGGGAAGGTTCAAAGTTTACGTCAAGGCCGTTTGTACCCGACAACTCGTAATTCAACATGTAATTGTGATTCAATTCGTGTTGTCGGATTTCCTATTTGTTTTGTTGGCGTCTTCTTTTGTCAGTCATAACAAAAACAATCTTTGTACATCAATTTCTTTATTTGCTCATGTTTATTATTCGGAAAACTTCCTGCTTTTTAATGAATAGCCATTTTCAAATACAAAACTTTTGAAATCTCGTTTTTCATGGAGTTGCACGATAGGTTGCCTAAAGTATGCGAGTAAATTCACTCAAATAACATGAAAGTATTATATTTATTTGTTGATACAAACTTTATACAACATTTTGGCTAAAATCGAGTCGTTGATATTAATTAGGAAATATGTTACACCTTATATTTGTACAATGCATCTTCTCTAAGATCACGGCGCGATGATAAATTAGTTGTAGTCATTGTATGTACAAGCATGTTTAAATGATCGATGCTGCTACAATGCAAATCGATGCCGCGTCTCCACACAACGTCCCGTCTGTATGTACAATACAATGGAAATGTTCTAGATCAGATAGAGAGACTGAGAGAATTTAGCATCAAATTTAGACGCGCGCGTCATTGTCAACATCAAAAACAAAGAAGATCAACAAGAACAAATGAATTGACCTGACGCAACGCGATGATTCGTCTGTTTTGCGTACATTTCCGATTAAATAACAAACAACATAAACAAACACGCAGTAACATGTCCGTATAAGGAAGTTTTCCTCTTCCTCTCTCGTTGTCGATGATGATAGCTTCGCGATTACAACATACTGAATGACCGAATAAGTTAGCGATAATGATTGAGGGCAAATTTGATGCTTAATTCGTTTCAGGGGGAAATCTACGTGAGCAGCGGTTGCGCACTGGTAACTTTCTCTAATTTCTCGAAGTGTTTGCGCGCGTTACGTATATTAATCAGCGTTATCTCCGAGGGTATCTTCGGATCGGACATGCAGACCATCACGTACGTGTTGCTCGTGAACATGTCGATGTAGGAGGCGAACGCCGAGTTTTTCACCTCCATGCTCTGGAACTGCGCTGCCAGCTTCGAACAGGACAGCTTGAACTGCTTGATGATGTTCGACACCTTCTCGAACCGGTGGATATCTTTATGATGACGACGCTGACAGTGCGAGATCACCAGGAAAGTAGCTCTCTCAAAAAGTAGTACTTCATCAGCATCAACGATATTTGTGAATTGTTGCAGCGAATTCTCCAGCGCCTTCACGTTCGGTATGAGCATGTAGACGATGCTGGACCAGGCACGATACAACGTTTCGTCCCAAATCGACGTTCTGAAGCAGGTACATTCGAGCGGACGACTCAGCTCCTTGATATCCTTCTCACGCTCCTGGAAAATGTTATCACGCTGATCTTCAGCGATCAAATCCATTTTGTGTATGAGGCAGAAGATCTTCGCATCGGGACTGTTCTGCAGAATCGCCTCCAGACAGCTCTGGTAATAGTGGATGTCCCGTTCGAGCTCGCCACTCTCCACGTCGAAGACGTAGATGAGCACCTCGACGTTGCGGAAGATGTTATCACGTTGCGACGTGAAGTAGTTCTCCATGAAGGCCTCCTGCCCGCCGCAATCCCAGAGATTAAGCACGAGATTGCCGAGAAATCGAACATGGCTGTGCTCAACATCAACTACAATAGACAAAGAGTCATGCATAGATTCAATGATATGGCAAGAAACAATTTACTTGTTGCTCCCAGCCTTCTTGTGTCTCTTGCAATGTAGTTGGCGAAGATGATGGACCTCATGCTGGTCTTGCCAGACCCACTCTTGCCCATTAACAACACCTGAAACAAAGCAATAATGAGCATAGGAAAGTATTATTTTGCTGCAATGTTGAACTCTACCTTCTTTTTCATGTTTGTGGAATTGTATGTTGCAGGATTATGACTATGTTCAGATGACTATGAAGTTTGAAGATTGCTGGTGCTGCAGTTGGTGCTGTTATCGCATGTAACTGATATGTGATGGGACCAGACGCAATTCACAAATATCACGAAACACAATTAGCAACTTGATTGACGAATCAAGCAATCGCTGCGTGCTTATATGAACGATCACACATGGAGCACATCACAGAAACAAAGAAGCAATAAATAATTTACGATTATCTTATCGGAAGGAATGCGTCTTTCTGGTGAGCGCACTTGTTCTATTCCATTCATGAACCACTAAAATGTTGCTAATTTATATGTTTTATCTCATTTATTACAGTGCATCGTGTTCGTGTTGTTGACGCAAACAAATATTCCATTCAAGAAGGATGGAGAACAGAAATCTTCGTTGGTGGAAGGAGTGCAGCACCGATTCAACAAGCATCACCGAGGGCGCTGGCATCGAATTTCGAGGATGTTGTTAAAAACGAGCAAGTTTGTTAAATATTTGATTTCCTTATTATTTAAGGCGAGTAGTTATCACGTTGTTTCATTGATAATGCTATTTGTTATATTAATATTGTTCCGGTAAACTGAAAATGTGTTTTTTCAGGCGATTGGTATGACTGGCTGTCAATTTGCGACCGCAGGCGAAAACAATCGAATGAATCATCAGTGCACCGAATAAAGGATGCATATTTCGGCGATTAATACGAACAAGTGAAATGGCTGGCCGCGAATTGAATGCGTTGAATGCACTATTCGTGTATTAAATTCGGCTCCCTTTTGCAGGGAAGGAGTTGAAGAAGCGCACGACGTGCCCGTCGAGCTGTGTGTGTCAGTGCGAGGCGCATCGATGGTGTTGGTGTTTCGCCGATAATGGAGGCTCGCCGATCGCTGTAGCCGCTCGCGCGTCGCCTTGCGAATTTCCACGTCGTATCGGTGAGGTGCAGCCGCCCAGCGCGGCGGAGAGGTCGTGCGGGAGTCGTTCCCATCGGACACATCCACCCTCCGGAAGCTGCATAGATGCGGCGGCGGTAGCTGCGCCAGCGTCCGCTTCGGCCACGGGGTCCGCTGAAGCACACACATCACACATCATAGACGACATCCACCAACAGTCCTGCCCTCGCAAAAACCCAACCGAAGAGAAGTGTACATAATCCGAGTGCCTGCCTGCCGCGTAGCAGCCTAATACTTAAGCCAGGTGAGTTGCATTTGCCGTTGATTGCTTAGCTCGTTGCTGCACGTTGTGCTTCTTGTAGGATGTCCTCCGAAGACGAGAAGCCGCCAGCGCCGCCCGTCCGCCTTACCTCCAACCGCGGCACGGACCTGACGAACTCCAGCCTCGCGCTGGACCGGCCGCTGCCCAAAGAGCCCGACGATGCCGACCGCAAGAAGAAGAACATCAAGTTCAAGTCGAAGGGCTACAAGTCCTCCACGCTGAACGTGGAGAAGTCGAACATCTCGCTGCCGACGAACTTCGAGCACACGGTGCACGTCGGCTTCGACCCCGTCTCCGGCGAGTTCACGGTAGGTGTCCGCTGGTGGTGTCCACCAGCAGATTGATTGAATGCACCGTTGACATTCGTACCGATTCCGTGGGTGGTCTCATTTGTGATGAAAGCGTGCCGTTCAGTAGGGGCTTGTTCACTTTTCCGTTTTTGATAATTAATTGCCAACTGTTTTGTTTCTTTACAAGCTGCCACTGAAAGTGAGTACACAGCCGATGGGGGGCGACCAGGCAATTCTTTTAGGTTGCTCTTAGATACTCGTAGATAGAATGTTTGTTTGTTTTCGTTTCCATACATGTTTCTCTCTGAGCATGGATCAGCCACCAGGTCATTTGATCACTTGTTTATTCTGGGAATGCCAAATCAGTTGCATTCAATTACATGATAAGCGGATTGGCAAGCTGCAGTTGATTGAATCAGCTCCTAATCGCTGATACTGACGTGGTTGATATGCGCGGTGCAATTAATGCTAATTGGTGATTCATCGGCCATCGTTACCTGGAATAAATAGCCGAAAATGTGTTCCAAATACGCACAAATTGCGTGCAAAACGGATTTTCAAATGATGTCATCGCAATGACAAACGAGCGTCCATTTGTTTGTTTGTTTGTTTGGACAGCGTTTACTTGCGACGATAAACAATTGATTCGATGTCTTGAATTTCCGGTTTGTACTTTGCACCGTCGTTTGCACCACTTTCTAGACGTAGACGAGCACTGGGTATTTTTCCTGGCGTCTACCTCCATGCATTGAGAGTATGAAGCAATTTGGGACACATTATACAAATCGAATTGCAAACATTCGCAATCGTCGACGTCGTTCATTTGTTTGTTAGTCTTTCATGGTATTGTTGATGGCATTTGCATTATACCTGCTCGTTTGCCGAAATGCACGCGTAAATGGCATGCAATTAACGCGCATTCCGTATTTCTAGGGCATGCCTGAAGCTTGGAGCCGTCTCCTCATCAATTCAAACATCACGAAGCAGGAGCAGAAGAGTAATCCCCAGGCCGTTTTGGATGTTCTCAACTGGTATGAAACAAGCGCCAAGGATACGCAAAATACGAAATACATGACGAAGACGACTAATACCACGCATTCAGGTATAAAAAAATTCAAATTAATTGCAAACAAAATTGCAGAGTCCTTCTTTGGGTTCACTAGCTGAGTAACAAACTGAATTACAGAAAACTGTAATTTAATAGCAAACATAATAGTTTATTTTTGGAATATTTGCAAAATTGCGTCTCGATGTTATCAGGTTCTTCCATAAGTAGAGTTTCAAGTTCAAGTCCAAGTAGTACGACACCCACGGACGTGGAGGGAACGCCGCATTCATACCATTCCCCAGCACATGCTCCAAGCTCAGAACTCGAGGAGGAGGCCGTGCCGCCTCCGATAGCAACGCGTCCAGAACGAACCAAAAGTATTGTAAGTCATCCCAAATGTAAATTACAACCCGATGAATGTTGGTGACGTTATGCGACAATCTGTAGTACACGAAACCCATCGAGGAACATCAAACCAACAACCACAGCGTGCACGCGCTCGGCACGCCCACGCACAGCCCCAGCCCCGTGCACACGACGCCCACGCACAACGCGACGAGCAACAACCTGCAGCCGATGCCGGCGATCACCAGCACCACGACGACGACGACCACCGTACCGACGACGCCGCTGCTCGACCGCAACAAGAACCAGGCGACGCCGGACGTGTCGCGCGGCGCCTCCGAGAAGCGCAAGAAGAAGCTCTCCGACGAGGACATCCTCGAGAAGCTGCGCAGCATCGTCTCCGTCGGCGACCCGAACCGCAAGTACACGAAGATGGAGAAGATCGGGCAGGGCGCCTCCGGCACCGTCTACACGGCGATGGAGACGTCCACCGGCATCGAGGTCGCCATCAAGCAGATGAATCTCTCGCAGCAGCCGAAGAAGGAGCTCATCATCAACGAGATTCTAGTCATGCGAGAGAACAAGCACGGCAACGTCGTCAACTACCTGGACAGCTACCTCGTCAACGAGGAGCTCTGGGTGGTGATGGAGTACCTGCCCGGCGGCTCGCTCACCGACGTCGTCACCGAGACGTGCATGGACGAGGGGCAGATCGCCGCCGTCTGCCGCGAGGTGCTCCAGGCGCTCGACTTCCTGCATTCGAATCAAGTGATTCATCGCGACATCAAATCCGACAATATTCTACTAGGATTAGACGGCTCCGTCAAACTGAGTATGTAGACGTTGACATGTTAATCGCATCGCATTAAACTCATGCGCCCCTTTCTTTCTCTCTGCAGCTGACTTCGGGTTTTGCGCTCAAATCAGTCCGGAACAATCGAAGCGGACGACAATGGTGGGCACGCCGTATTGGATGGCGCCGGAAGTCGTCACGAGGAAATTGTACGGACCTAAAGTGAGTATGCCACGTTCGAAGGGGTCGGCATCGATCGTTCTATATTAAGTCTGGAGATAAATTAATTGATTGCGAATCCTCGTTGCGCGCGTCTAGGTGGATGTATGGTCGTTGGGCATAATGGCAATTGAGATGATCGAAGGTGAGCCGCCGTATCTGAACGAGAATCCGTTGAGGGCCTTATACTTAATCGCCACGAATGGCAAGCCAGACATCAAGGACAAGGATAAACTGACGCGCGACTTCCAGGACTTCCTCGATCAATGTTTGGCCGTCGAAGTCGAGAAACGAGCCTCTGCTAAAGATCTTTTGAAGGTGCGGATTTAGCGAACTTAACATTATTTTACTCAAAGAGGAATTGGAATGAGTTGTTGATGTTTCAGCATCCGTTCCTGAAAGTGTCGAAGCCATTGGCCAGCTTGACCCCGTTGATCTTGGCTGCAAAAGACGCTGCTAAAGGGCACTAGCATCAACCATCATCTTCAACAAAGCGCCGATTTTAGCCCTAACTTGGGCAGTGAAACGACGCGCGTGTAAATACGAGAACGAAGGGAAATTATAACAATGTATCTACTAATGATTTCTAGATAGGTAGGCGCAACAAAACAAATACTGTTACAAAACGTAAAGAACTAGACGAAATTTTTCGACGTGTTAGGCTATTTACACTTTGGATGCGAACCGAAATTGATGGACATATCAATTAGACACAAGTAATACCAAAACATAAACGGGAGCGAGCGAACGAAATTGATTGTAGGCAGATCCGATTCGAATTCATTTCGTTATTTATTATCATTATCAACAGTATATTCGCGTAGCCAAATCGGACGGCAGGTAACAATCACGCAGCAGCATTTAATCATTCAATTCGCTGACATTTCTTGATTGGGCTAACACCTTCAGTTGAACGCGTAACCGAGCGGGCTGCTAGAACTAAAGTTGTAAAACAATTTAAAGTCACTGACGACATTCGACTGAACAATAATAATTCTAGTTATAGGGCAACCGTAGAGCGCCAAAGCAAAACGCCATTAACTAAGTACCGAATTTCGAAGTTGATATTCTTGGTGTAACAGCAACCGATCTTATTGATTGATTATAATTGGCATTGGACAAAGTCAGATGCAGAGTAGAATTTTCAATAATACGCATATTAATTGTACGATATGAATATTTTTTTATGTGTACAATACAAAAAATGCTAAGAGTATAATACAAAACAAATATTTAACTATGTATAGATATATGAAAATGAAAACAAGTGGTAAATTTCGTATTACACATATAGATATTCAGAGCGGACAACAATAACAAATAATTCAAGTATATACAAATGAAAAATATATTAAAATGCATGAAAA
Source organism: Aleochara sp. GC000083 (assembly GCA_030264555.1). NCBI lineage: Eukaryota > Metazoa > Arthropoda > Insecta > Coleoptera > Staphylinidae > Aleochara > Aleochara sp. GC000083. The sequence goes on from JARJDZ010008293.1 coordinate 17,777, forward strand.
TCACATGGATTTAAAGACTCTTTTTATGAATATTTGCTAATTTCATTTGTTTTAATTATTTGCGCAGTTGAAGAGTATTTAAATCCCTTGAGATTTCATTGTCATACATATTGTAAATCATAATCTATAATGCAACAATTCTGGATTGGATCATTGACTATCACAACATTTGTTGATTGAAAATGAAATTGCACCAGGAATTTACATTTCTAAAAGCATTCATCGACTGTGTGTAGATTTTGCTTGAAGCTAACTAAATAGCCAAACATTTCCTTTGTTATTCAGACAGTTGCTCATCATCGAAGTGGAAACACTCAATATTACACGTGTTATTTAATCAGGCATTGTCGTAGATATTTAAGATAAATGCGTTATATTTATACATTAGCTTTCTCTACGCGTAGATAGGTTTTTCGTCAGCATTTTTATTTTTTACTACTATTTTGTGATTAGTCTATTATTTAAATATCGTACTGTATTAGCTCTTTGCGTTGCCATTTGTTACATTTAATACTGCGATTTTTTTATATTATGGACATAACTAGATCTATATGGCGATGATAAAGCAGCGAATAATTGCGCGTAGTAATCGAGCTGGAAGCCGCAAATTGCAATTGCAAACTGAAATCGACACGTGAATTGCTATTTATATATAAATCATATAACAAATGAAATAGCTCATATGAGAAATGAATAACTATTGATAGTATTTTTGCACTAGAAACAAGTGAAATTAATAACGTGCGATAAGCAAACGATAAAAACCAGACGAACGGGAAAAGATGATGAAAAAGAAAGAGTATAAGATATGTAAAAATGTATTTATATTGACTTATAATAATGTTATTGCCTGTTACGTACGAATGCAAATTTGTGGGACACAAACGAGAAACGGACACAGACACCACACGAACACGATACACCAGTTGTAAATGCAAATTTCTCATTGTGTTTGTAACAGGGCAATGCCATGGTAATTTTGTGATTCATAATATTCGCGCTATTATACATAGATCGTGTTTTTTAGGAAACGAAAGATTAAAGATATCGAACTTACTAATCAATGCGTTATTTGTGTTTCAGGAGATTGAAGATGTAAAGTATGAGAAGATTTATTCAAGAATTAGATTCGGAAAACAACGGTCCAAGTACCTGCAAACTTTCAAATCCCTTTGAAATTGAAATTGCGAACTTTAAAATCGTTTACCAGAACGCTCCCTCATCTGTTAACTTGGTTCCTGTTTGAAGATATGGCAGTCTGACCTCGGTGAATTACGAAAACTAGATGCATTCTTAAAATTAAGTAATTATCGTTTATTTCAGAAAAGGAAAAATTTGCAATATTATTTTGCAATGGGCAACGTAGGCAACCTACATCACACCTGATTTAGCGGCTGATGGCAGACATTTTGTTAGATTTTAACGACTTTACAGTGGGTAATGATTGAATATTTTTAACTATTTCTCAAGTAATATTATTTAGCATTTGCTAATATTATTAATTTGCTATTTGTGCAAATTGTTCAGTTTTCAGCATTTGTTGATCATCTCTAACCTTACATTTTCATCATGGCTGCTCTGCGATATTTCTCCCAAAAATTGCTGCAAAAGAACGTAAATACTTTGTTTATTGTGCATAATCGACTTGCAACCACTTTTCAATATGGTGCGTATTGTTTTGTTACTCTTAACAACAAAGAACCGATCTTAAAAATGTTTCTATTGGTCAGATAATTCACGAGATCCTGCGCCTCTATTTTTCAACAAGGAAATGCAACAACTCCTCCTGAAATTGACCAGACCAGATCTCAGCAAAGTCTACAAAAAGAAGAAGTTAGGAACAAAGCGTTTGGATCTCCCAGTTTACAAGTTCATGACTGATGATGAGTTGAATGCTGCAAAGCGAGAAGCAGAAGAAAATGTCAAAGTGCTCCTGCAAATGCCACCCGTATTAAAGCCCAGGGAACCTATAACTACAATATTGAGCAAAGACCCTGCCCTTCAAGGCCTTGAAACAACAAATATTGTATTCACGGATATAACTTTCGGTATAAAAAACAAAGATCGTCTCATCGTCGTCAGAGAACCTGATGGTACGTTACGCAAGGCCGATTGGGAACTCAGAGATCGCATGAATCAGGTGTATTTCCCGATGAAAGGACGGGAATTACGAGTTCCTAAGATGTTCGAGGCGGACAACTTGAAATCGTTACTTAAACGAGAAGAATATGAATTCATATTGGACCGGTCATGCGTCCAATTTGAACCGGACGATCCAGAATACCACAGAATTACACAAGAGGTTTATCAGTACATCAACGAGCATAACGGTTTCGAAACACTGCGATCGACGAGGCATTTTGGACCATTGTGCTTTTATCTTGCATGGTTCAAAATGATAGATAATCTACTAATTGAGATTCTTGAAACAGGCAACATTGAAGAGGCCTGCAGTCTGATACAAGTTTATGGAAATATTCATAAGATACAAGTTCCAGGTGAAAGCGACGTTTTAGTAGAGAATTACATCAAGGAGCATTCATCAAAGCAAGGACCACTTGAACTGGCCCTGCAGGCATATAGGGAATTCGAGAAGGAACGCAACGAATTGCAAGAAGGATTAAAGGCTGCTCATGGTCATTGATCATAACAAGAAGTCATAAATAAATTAATTTAGTTAAGGTAATTTTTAAATTTATTTTATTCTAGTGACAAAATTGGTAATGCTTGGCATATAATTCCCTAGTTTTTCCCCTAGAAATTTGAGCCAATCGGAGCACTTGCTGGTTGCCCCTAGCAACGGAGTAAATAACGCTTCCCAAGTGACGCGATCAAATTTTTGCAGATTTATTAGCAGCGGAATCTTATTAATATAATAAAAATTAAGTGATAACAGGATGTGGTGAAGATTTATTTCAAGACGGCAGGATTGACGACGCCAGTGAGTTGAGTGTACTGCGACGACTTCCCGGTGAGGGCGATGAATTGTTCGGCCACCTCGACAGCGACGCGAATCTGAGCTTCTCCAGTGCTGGCTCCCAAATGCGGTGTAGCAACAACCTTATCGTGGGCGATGAGCTTCAACGTGGTCGGATTCTTGGGTGGCTCCTCTTCGTAGACGTCGATGCCTGCACCTCCACAGGTACCATTTTCAATAGCCTCCAGAAGGTCGCCCTCGTGGATGATGCCACCACGGGCAACGTTCACGACGCGCATTCCCTTCTTGCATTTGCCAAACACAGACTTGTTGATCATATCTGCAAGCTGAACGTTAAACATCTGCTCTATTTAATGTTTTTGGATCTTACATTTAGTTTGGGGGATGAGTGGAGTATGCACTGTGACGTAGTCGGCCAACGGCCAAATTTGATCCAACTCCATCTTCTCCACGTTGAATTTTGCAGCGTCAGCAGCGGATACAATTGGATCGAAACCAATAGTCTATGGAGGAAACAAGTATAAGAAGGTGATAATTGAAATTCGCCGTGAAAGCTGTACCTTCATGCCGAATGATTGCATGCGGAGAGCTACTTCCTTTCCGATGCGTCCAAGACCGACGATGGCTAAAGTTTTTCCGGCCAATTCATGTCCGGAGTAGAGCTTCCTGTCCCAACGACCTGCCTTGAGACTCGCAGCGGCTGGCACCACATTTCTGGCCAACGTCGTGATCAGAGAGCAAGTCAGTTCGCAGGCACTGATGGCGTTACCTCCAGGTGTGCTACAAATCACATTTTTTAATTAGGAGATGCATGGAAGTTTCCAGCCTTCTTGCATCTATAATAGATAACGGTCATACGATGTTGTTGGCTTGCAGGCGTAAAAAAGCGCGATCGAGCGCAATGCGTTATCACGCTCGTTATCAATTAAATGCGGCGTTACATAATAGCCTGATACAACAAACGCTTGACGACATGCGGAGCATCAGCACGCGTAATTGATAGCGCCAACAAACAACTCGATGCTTGTTATTGATCAAATCGCAAGCAGCGAGAAGCATAGCGTAATAGTTGATTATTCTTGCATTAGTACTTACTTGAGTACGATGATTTTCTTGGCGGTGGCGGCTGGAATGTCGATGTTATCGACACCGGCGCCAGCGCGTCCGATTGCTTTCAGTCGTTGGCCGGCATTTATCACCTCGGCTGTTACTTTGGTGTCCGATCGCACGATGATGCCATCGTAGTTCTACAATTGGACAGACAATTGAAGCAAATGAATTTTAATTCGCTGCTGTTTAATGCGGCTGGCAACGCGACCGCATGCTTCATTAACTAATGAAAGTAATTTGAATTGCAAGGCAGAATTTCCATGTGAATTAATGCGTTTGAATTCCTAAGGTGTCAACTTACTTGGATCTCTTTGACGAGCTCCTCCTTCGGCAGCTTGTACTTGCAGTCCACTTGGATGCCGTTTTTAACGAGCAGATCCACGCAGGATTGGTCGACGGCATCGGCGACGAGCACCTTGGTGATGTTCAAATTCGGCATGTTTTTCGACCGGCAGCTGGGAATTGATAGCGAAATGAAGCAAATGGCGACGCGCACAGACGATCACCGACAACAACAACTGGTTTGCGGTCGTTTTACTAAGCGAGCGCGCTTTTTATCATTCGATCCTGCGATCCCCACCATTCCAGGGACTTAAGTTTGTTTTTTAAGCATCAATTACGTTCATCAAAGCCTTAGGTATCCGATGACTCCATACAAATGCGCCCAAATGATTAATTCGATTATTTTTTAGATTTCCCTTCTTTATTTGCGGAGATTTTTTGGTTTCTTAGAATGTCACCACGTTATCATCATCAGTAAGTTGAATTGAATTGTTGCTTATCGCCAAGTTATAAGTTGTTTAGATGACGCTTATGATTGGAGTGCTCCAAGTGAACAAAATAACTTGTAAACATCACTGGAAGTGCGTCAACGCGATTCTTCCTTAAATATTTGATCAATCAATTAATTGATAACTATCACCAACTTTGAATCTAAAATTTTCATTATTGATGTCATAGTATAGAAAACAAGAGTTTCACAATACTATTATTACTAGGATGAAGTTCTGCAGAAAATTTTTATCAACAAAATTTAAATTCAATCTTTAACAAATTTTCTCTGATGCATTATGATAGATTTTATGCAATAATTTGACCTGATTGAAAGTTTTAAATTAACGACAGTCTTGAAATTCATTTACTTAAAATTTCAGTTATAAAAAACAAGTTGGAGTAGAAATTAATTAAATTTATTTTTAGGACTGTTTCAAAGATGACAGGAAGTTTCAAAGAAACATTTATTTTACAACATAAAGTATAGCAGTAGTTGAGGAATCCACTCTTAAATTGTCTAACCAATTAGACAATTATATTACATATAATTTAAGGTAATTTGTTACTACATTCAGAAATCATTCATCAATTTAATCCCATTGATGTACTTTGCCAGGTGTAGGAATCTTGCACTTCTCACTGGATTCTCCAAGCATCTTAGGACTGCAAATCTCCATCGGTGGCTTCACTTCACGACGGGCATCCCTTGCACAATAATAGTTATTATTGATGCAATGTGCAGGGCCATCAGGCAGAATCGGAGGTGGAGGTGACCTGGTGACCAAATCCTTCTCAAAGCGCAGAGCTAATGTATGTGAGCGGCCCAGGAGGAAGTTGCGCAGAATTTGCAGCATGGGACTGATCTCCCTGATGTCGATTTTCTTGCTCATTTCGTTTGATTGCGAACAGGAATTCCTCAATCAGGTAAAAGCAAAATTCTCAAACTTCTCAAAATAAAACTCGTAGGTTAGGTCAGCTGTTGTCTTATGTAACAACAAATTCATTTGTTAGGGGGCACCACGTATTCTAAACGTGAAGTTTTATCAATAATGAAATTTCATGGTTTTTGTTGGCGTGCACGCAAGAACTTGTGAATATTTTGCGAAGTTTGAACATCTTCATAAATCTTCTTAATGCAGTTTACATTATTGTTATACGAGGGCGCCACCCATTCTATTTCATAGATTTTAGTCTGAAATCGAGTAAGTTTGAATTTCGCTTGGTATCAAACTTCCACGCATCCGAGTTGTTTGCGTGCAGTGATAAATATCTGCACCTGCAAAATATTTAACTCGTAAAATATGACGAAACAATAGCAATAGCAATGTTATTCTAATTTAATTTCATTCTATCGTTTACAAATTTATTTTTGCGAATTTCAAACTTGCTAGAACTTTAACTAAATACTTTAGGTGTAATTCAAATTACATTCAAACAAATGAGTCAATCATAGAGAACAATTATTTGTCGTAGCATCGTATTAGCTAGCCGTGCTTAACGTTGAGTAATTATTGCAGGTAAACATCTCTGATTGGATTACAACACCTCTCATTACGTAAACATAACAAACGGAGCACCGCGAGAGGAGCGTGGGTGCACTTCGCACTGGTTATTGTCTCATAGTCATAGTTTTGCACCTTGGATCTATTACAAGGCTGAGCGGCATTGGATAACAACACACGACGGAATGGACGCAATGGATACCCACGGCCCGTGGCTGGAAAGAGGGGCACAAAACGTGCGAAAACGCAAAGGTAGCAGCGAAAATCGGCCGGTCGTATGGGAAGTGCATACAAAACATACGACGACGGACCTCGATGGCTTGGATGGATTAGTGCGACTTGTCTCCTGCGTTGATTCATACGTGCGCCATCCTTGGCGCGCACTCTTGACCATCCGCCGGCCAACTGCGCGCGCTCATCGCGAAAAAGTCATTGCGGATGCGAAATTATGCGTGCAACTTGCAACCGATAGATTGGCGAAAAGGTAAATCACGTGTACATCGCAAACTTGCATCGTTTATCCGCCAATTTTCCAGGATAATTCGACAATGATGGATGGCTTATTGCGATTGCTAAATTTGGTCGTTTCCTTGGGATTGCTCCATTGCGTTGTGGCCGATGGGTGAGTAATTTCTTTAAACAACGCCTTTCAATTAATTTAACGGGTAGAATTAATTCTATTCTTGAATTACTTGCTTGGAAAGTTATTGTTTGGTATTTGCATTCAGCGACCATTCTCCCATAAATTTTGTGTATTTTACGAATTTAGTCATTTGGTGAATTGAACTCTAAAAACGATGATGTCATCCCACATTTGCATATGATTGCGAACTGTCGTGCAAACAATTTACTTAGAGTACTTAAGAAATCGTATTTGCCGCTAAGAACAGCAAATAGCTCGAGGCAATGGACAGGAAATTCAATTGCCCAATTTAATGACATATGCGAACGCACTTTTTCACCGAGCACGTACAGCTTCTGGTTTGAACGTAAAGAGATCGTTGTTTTACCTGCTTCAAGTGATATGAAAGGGAAAGTTGCAACACGCTCAGAGACATATTTGTGCAAATTTTACAGGTACAGCATTATTGCACATGATAAGAGTAGTTATTTTCCAATTGGTTTCAAATGACTTTCGTTTTATTCAAGTTTTATAGAAGTACAGAATTTTTACTTTCTAGAAATAGTTCTCATAATTTTTGTTTTAAGAAATTGAGGAAGAGATGATGAAATTGTTATATCACTAAATGGCAGGACAAAAAAGGAAGTTGTTTAAGTTAAAAAATCGATCCAATTTTTCTAAAGTTTAATTAATGTGTAGATTTCACTTTTTGTTAGATGTACGTGGGTTTTATCGTTAAATATTCAAAGATGATAAGTCGAAAATTGTCATAAACATACCTTTGAATGAGGATCAGAAAAAATAATAGAAAATGATGGTCGTTGATGCAATTACAATTCAAATATTGAAACGGATTCTACAGCTAGCTTTCTAAGAAATCTTCACGGCGTTTTCCTTAACGAATTAAAAGAACTGAAGAAATCTTAAGAGCTATCGAAAATGGCAACTTGTGTGACCATATCGATCGCATTCTTCGTGCGGATTTCACTTATGCTGATGTCGTGCGTAGGTTCTACAAGGTGATCGGGCCGCGCACCGTCCGCCCAAACAGCGAATTCCATGTGGCCGTCTCCACGTTAGCGACCTCCGTCCCGACGAGCATCAGCGTCGCCGTCGTCGGGACTGCGATGAACGGAAAGGCCTACTCCGTGGAGGATACTGCTACCGTCCTCCCATACGGCACCAATTTGATACGACTGAAAGTATGCCCTGCAATCATACTCCTCCCACGCGTCAATAACCCTTAACAATTCCGCATTTAGATCGACGACATCGAAGATGGAGTCTACAAGTTGGTAGCCAGAGGCACTGGAGGCGTTCAGTTTCAATCCACAGCAACACTTGAGTATGTCAAGAAGAGCTACACAGTCCTGGTGCAGACTGATAAGAGCGTGTACAATCCCGGAAGTAAGATATTGTTTCGGGCTTTGATTTTGAATTCGGATTTGAAACCAGCAGCTGAAGTACGCAACGAGCCATTTGCAATCTTCATTTCTGTAAGATAAATGTCAAAGTCTCGAAGCTTCATTATTAATATTTCAATTTCTACAGGATGCTAAGGGAAACAAAGTTAAAGAATGGGCTCGAGTTTTTGCCCCACGTGGGGTTTTCGCGGAGGAGTTGCTGTTGAGCGACCATCCGAATTTGGGTTCGTGGAATATTTCGGTGAAAATTCACGACCAAGTTTACAACAAGACCTTCGAAGTTGCCGATTACATCGAACCGAAATTCATGATCGACATTGGATCACCCAAACATCTGAGCTTCCAGGAGAATATTCTGAGAGCTGACATCAAAGCAAAGTAAATTCGTAATAATCATTCAAAAATTATTAATTTTGACTTCGAAATTCAACTTAGGTATAAATCTGGCCGGAGAGTTCGTGGTGACGCTACAATTACTGTATATCCCACAATTTACTCTGGAGTAATTCAGCCCATATTTCAAAATCCAGTCCGCAAAGTGTACCCAATCGATGGCTCACTTACAGTCAACTTTGACATCTCCAAAGAGCTGAAACTCAGCGACGAATACGAACGGACGATTGTCATCGACGTGACGATCGAGGAAGCGCTCACTGGACGTCGACAAAACAACAGCCGAGAGGTCCAATTGCATAAGTACGATTACAAGATGGAGTTGATCAAGACAGCGCATTATTTCAAACCGGGTATGATGTACACCACATTTGTAAGTTCCCCATCAACGTTTTATTTAAAAAATGATTACAAAAATTATGATTGTATAGATCAAAGTTGCGAATCATGATGGCAGCCCGCTATCGAACGACAGGCGTACAGTTAGTTTGCGCTACGGATTTTCGCGCGTCGATGAAGTCTACACAACACGTAAAGTCGTTTTGGATCGCAACGGGATGTTCAAACTTGAACTTGACACGCCAACGAATGCAAATAATCAGACAGCGCTGCGCATCGAAGCTGAGTACTATGACTTGAAAGAGCGCCTTTCACCGGTGCCTGCTGCTGTTTCGTTTAGCAACAATTACATGCAACTCGTCATCGAAACGGAGCGTCCGATTGTCAATCAAGATATCGAGGTGCTGGTCAATTGCACCGAGCGCATGAAATACATCAGTTACATTCTGATGGGACGTGGAGATGTTTTGCTTGCTAATAGCATTAAAATTGATAATTTGAAGGTGACAAATTCATGACAACTACTTTCAGCAAGTGGTTTCTGTTTGTAATGTAATGAATGATTTGTTTCAAATAGGAATTCCGTTTCCATTTTACGGCCACACATGCGATGGTACCAACATCGCATCTTCTCGTCAGTTACGTACGTGAAGACGGGGAGCTAGTATCCGATACAATCGATCTCCAGGTGGAAGGAATCCTGCAAAACTTCATAGATATTCAGGTCAATGCAGTGGAAACATCGCCCGGTACTGATATCGACTTGACGATTCGCGCCCAGCCAAATTCTTACATCGGTTTAATGGCAATTGATGAACATATCAATAACATTAAGCAAGGACATGATTTATCGCAGAATTTAGTTGCAGACGAACTGGATTTATATGATCCTGCTGATCAAACGCCATATTTAGCTCTGATGAAGAACAGCAAAACGAAATATTTTTGGAAACAAGCTTCTAGCAACGTTAGAGATATGTTCTATGTAAGAACTCTACGTTTTTTAAAATCATCTTTTAAAATCATTATTTTTAGTATTCTGGAGCTAGCCTTTTAACAAATAGTTTTGTTACAAGTAGACGACCAACATGTAAGTTGAATTTTAATTTGCAAAAGTATTAATTCACAAATTTGTATTTGTTTGTCAGTGGAAGACATTTATTTGCGTCCAGTACATTACGATGCGTCAACAGTGAAACCAGATCGTGGAGTTGGCCTTCCTTTGTACAGCATCACGCGTCCTCCATTAGCGGGCCCCTATGCATTCAGCAGAATCCCAAAACCCGTCTGGGATCGACCGAAAGTTTACCTAATGAACGAAATCGCCGACACCTGGTTATTCAATAACTTCTCCTCGGGCTTCGAAGGCAAAACATCGATTCGTCGACGAATTCCCTCCACCTTGAACACCTGGAGCATCACGGGATTCTCGCTGAGCCCGCTGCAAGGACTCGGTCTAGTCAGTACGCCAAAGAAGATTAAAGTTTTGAAATTGTTCGAGGTCAATATGGAAACTCCACATTCGATTCAACGCGGCGAAACTCTTCAGATAGTTGTTGTTGTCCAAAACCACATGGATAAAGACATCAACGCCGAGGTGACGCTTCATAATCCCGAGCAGAAGTTCGTCTTCGCTGAAGTCTCCAATGAGATCAACGGCACTGTACAAAGTATGTTTTTATTTATTTTTATTCGCATAATTTTGACTTCGAATTTCAATTTTGAGGAGTCGAACTTTACCGCCGCAAACGTACGTCCATCAAGAAGCAAAGTTCATCGTCAGTGACGTTCTCGATAACTCCTTCACGTCTTGGAGATGTAGAGTTGAAAGCTACAGCAAGCAGCGGGTCGAATCAGGACACCCAAATTAAAATCCTACGTGTAATGGCTGAAGGTGAAACGTTGCATTTCACCAAAACCGTTCTCATTGACCTCACCAAGAGCAACACCTACAAGGGAAATCTCTCCTTGGAAATCCCCAAAAACGTGGTGCCAAATTCGGAAAACATCGAAGTATCTGTCGTTGGGGATTTCATTGGTCCTATCCTCATGAATCTCGATCATTTGATCCGTCTTCCTACAGCTTCCGGTGAACAAAACCTCGTCCATTTTGTCCCTGATTTAATCGTATTGAAATATCTCCAAAACACCCAACAATTGACACCTACTATTCAAAATGAAGCAACTCGGAATTTGGAGACAAGTTACCAGAAGCAGTTGACGTATCGAATGATGAATGGAGGATTTAATGTTTTTGGCCAGGACGAGGAAATCGCCAGCATATGGTACAACATAAAATTTATTAATTAGCATTTTATTAATCTTTACAATTTGCAGGACAACTGCTTACACTGCAATGTCGTTAGTACAGGCAAAACCGTACATATTCGTCGATAAGAATATCATTTCAACGGCCTATGAGTTCCTTTCGAGTGCGCAGAACTTGAACGGAAGTTTTGTTGAACGTTCCGCCATTTTGCACAAGGACGTCCAGTCCCGAGATCTTAATTCTCTCGCCTTAACAGCATACGTGACACTTTCCTTCATGGAGAATGAACACCCTGAATCAAAATACTCGAACACTATCAACAAAGCATTGGACTACATTGCGAGAAACTTGGACGAAGAAGACTCCGAGTATACAGTCGCAATTTGCGCATATGTTTTGCAACTTGCGAATCACCCCAGTAAATTAAGTGCATTGAATTTGCTGGATTCAAAAGCACAAGTCAAGGAAGGTAAAAAATGGTGGGGTCGCAAAATGCCAAAGGGCGAGGAAAAAAATCCATGGCACATTCTGCCGAAATCTATGGATATTGAAGCCACCTCCTACGCATTGCTGACAATGTTGGAGGCGAATTTAGTGGATGATGCAATGCCTGTTCTGATGTGGCTCATCGACCAACGCAATAATTTGGGCGGATTTACAAGCAGTCATGATACGAGGATTGCTTTGCACGCTCTGTATCGCGTTGCCTTAAAACTGGGATTGAGTTCGAATTGCCGCATTGAATTCGGCTACAGGCGACAGGAAATACGCCGCTTTAACATTAACAGAGACTCAGCCATGATTGTACAAAAGGCCCAGCTTGATTCGAGTGCTAGACAAATTAATATCACGGCGAGTGGAAGTGGATTTGCATTGTTCCAAGTTTCCTACGAGTATAATATGAATGTAACAGGACCGTGGCCGTTATTCACGTTGGACCCACAAGTGGATAAGAATTCCGATAGGTTCCACTTGCAATTATCCATTTGCACAGCGTAAGATATGCTTGAAATTTAAAATCCCATTTTACAACTTCAAATTTCAGATTTGTAACGCGGAATTTAACCGACACTCCTGAAAGCAACATGGCCGTAATGGAAGTGAATCTCCCATCTGGTTTCACCGCAGATATCGATGCACTTCCCAGTCTGGAAGTCTCCCAGAATGTCCAGAAAGTCGAAACCAAGAATTTCGACACCACAGTAGTCTTGTACTTCAATAATCTGACTGTTATTGAATTCTGCCCTACAGTCTCAGCATTCCAAGTCCACAAAGTCGCCAATCAGAAACCTGTACCAGTTGTGGTCTATGATTACTATGATAGTTGTACGTATTTTAACATTTTTAAATAATTCTTTGTTAACAAAACCAAAATTGTTACAGCACGTCGTGCAAGAATATTTTACAAAGGACGCAGATCCACGTTGTGTGATATCTGCGAGGATGACGACTGCAGTAATGCCTGTGCTGCAGAAGCTGAAAGACAACGTGCTGAAGACATCAAGGAAGATGAAGCAAAAGCGTCCACTACTAAAGATGCTGGAGTTGTTCCTGCGTTCAGCTGGCTAACATTTTTCCTGCTTTTCTCACTGCAACTAATCCTGTTCTAACTTCTAACTACTAAGGTATGTGGCTCATCTCACTAATTTTCGCTTTATTGCTCGCGTAAATAAATGCTCAGAAGACAATAACTATCTTCATCAGTAGTTATTAATTTGCTCAATTGTAGTTATTGTTTTCTTCGAGCATAATCGCGCGTATTCAGTGCTAGTCAAAGTTTTTGTACATAGTTCTTCAAGCTTTGACTACCATTTAACCATTAATAATGTGATATTTAAACAAAATAGTTGACGGTCGACGAAATCATTACCACTAAACTAGTTAACGCGTCCTAATTAACTTTAATTAGTTTTTCTATAGTAAAGAGTTTAAAAAGTTTAGAAGTTTAAAAACGTTAAAAATACTTAAATAGTAAATTAAACCTATTTTTATTCATATTTTAATAAAGTAAAAGACTTTAGATTATTTATTGTTTTGTTGATAGGTTCACATTTATTTTAATTGTAACAAATTCAAAATTTTCAATTTTTACAAACTATAGGCAACCGGTAATGCTTAGTCGATCTCTGTAAGGTGGCGCCCCTTATGGCAAAATATTTAACTATGGTTATGTTCATGACGCCAACCGCCGCCATTTGCATTAACGAAAAAATGCAAGTTGTGCACGTTCTCGTGTTGAAAAGATTATATTGGTTTTTGAAAATATGATTGTGTCTCAAAAGTATTGGTGGTAATGATTCAGTCGCGGTTATTGGTGCATGTGGTGCTAAAATCATATTCCTTATTGGATAATTCAACTGCAACGTGATTTTTCATGAAATTGGTCGGCGTGGGTGCCGGTATGTTGGGTCCAACCTCACCTCGGAATCATTTGCCACAGAAATCCATGAGAATGTCGAATCAGGTACAGCTATTTATTTCATTGCATGTTAGTTGAACACAGGGCTTGAGGTTTTATAGCAGTAGTGTGCCATAAGTGAAATGCGTATATTCACATTGTCAGCCATGATTTCTTGGAGCTAAGAATTCTACGTTTAATGTAGGAGATATGTTTCATGTATTTCTCTTATCATATAGTTCACACCCCAGCCTGGTGCTACAAGAGGTTTCTCCAACAAGTTGCAGCCAATTTGCAGTTACGATGAACATCAAACATCTTTTGGATTGTAGTTGTAATCAGGTTCGCCATTCATTACTTTAATCTGTTTACTACAGGTTAATGCTAAGGTATGCAGTGATATTTCTTTTCCAATTTATTCTTTGGGACTGCAACATGATCTGGTTTCTGTTGCCTTCCACATTTGTCATATTCTTTGGTTGTATCAACATTTAGCTGATCTTCATAGGAGAATGAGGACATCTAGAGACTGCTGCATCTGCTTAAGAGGATCATCTGGACTCTGCTACTTCAGCTTCTGAGAGTAATCTAGACACTGCTGCATCTGCTTCAGCGAGTCATCTAGACACTGTTGCATCTGCTGCAGAGAATCATCTGGACCTACAGCATCTGCTTCAGAGGGTCATCTAGCCATAGCTTACAGAGTTTGTACACCAAGATGTTCATCAAACATCTTCTGGATTGAAATCTTTATCAGGTTAGCCATTCAGTTCTTTAACCTGTTAATCACAGGTTAATGTAAAGGTATGTGGTCACATTTCTTTTTCAATTTGTTGTTTGGGACTACAACATGATCAGGTTTCTGTTGTGTCCCATATTTATCCCATTGTTATTTGTATCAACAACATGCTGATCTTCATGGGAGAATGAGAACATCAAGAGACTGCTGCATCAGCTTCACTGGATCATCTAGACACTGCTGCATCTGCTTCAGAGGATCATCTTGAGACTGCTGCATCTGCTTCAGAGGATCATCTAGACTCTGCTGAATCTGCTTCAGAGAATCATCTGGACGCTGCTGCATCTGCTTAAGAGGGTCATCTAGCCACAGCTTACAGAGTTTCTACGCCAAGATGAACATCAAAGATCTTTTGAATTGAAGTCATAATCAGGTTAGCCATTCAGTACTTTAACCTGTTAACCACAGGTTAATGTAAAGGTATGTGGTCATATTTCTTTTCCAATTTGTTCTTTGGGACTACAACATTCTGTTGTGTCCCATATTTGTCCCATTATTATTTGTATTAACAATATGCTGGTCTTCGTGGGAGAATGAGAACATCTAGAGACTGCAGCATCAGCTTCGTTGGATCATCTAGACACTGCTGCATCTGCTTCAGAGGATCATCTTGAGACTGCTGCATCTACTTCAGAGGATCATCAGGACATTGCTGCATCTGCTTCAGAGGATCATCAAGGAAGGAACTGCTGCATCTGCTTTGGAGGATCATCTGGATACTGGTTACAGATTCAATTAATTTTGATTCTGATAGGTATTGCACTTTAATTTCTTATCATTGGTATCACAACTGCATTTATCTTGGATTGTGACATAGTCACATTGAAGATTCAACTGGGAACTATCGCGAATATTCGTCTGAGCACACCGCTCGCTTGGTAAAGCTTCAATTTACATCCGTGTAATTGAAAGTCGTGGCTATTTGGCCTTTGTTTGCATAGAAGTTTTTAGCTTTCGTAGTTGATGCATTTTGTATGCATTTGGAGATCAGTAGTTGCAAATAGTTATCTTTAATTGATGGATTGGTAGGCATTTAGGAGCACATTCCTCTGCTAATTGGAATGTGTTTATTTAAGCATTCGCCAAACATTCGATTGCAATAAGATTGATTGCGGTTCTTTTGTGTAGTCGCGTCCACACTTTGATCGTTCGCCATTGAATAATACAACAAGATTCCGCGAATATGTTATTGGCATAGTAGAAAAGCATTTAGCAACGCGTTTTGTTTTATTAATTACCATTTCGTGTTTGGTATCCGTAATTACTTCTGGGTTTTAATGTATTTTTAGGAAAGGAAAAAGTTAATAACGTTATACCATGCGTGTAAACGCTTACTTTTCCCCGCGAGCAGTATTTCTTTTTCATTTATTTTGGAGAGTTGGTTATTGAGGCACACGAATATAGATTAGGCGGTTCTTTATCATCTGAAAAATTGAATTAAGAGACAGCAGACAATAGTTAATTTCTTTAGAAAATATATTCATTGAAAACAGTACACGTATAATTTTAGATAGAGAGAAAACTTACAAAATCTAAAGGTCAATGTTTTTTGGCACATTACATGTGTAATATATACACAACGATTGGACGAATCGAAGAAGTAATTTCAATGTAACAGCATTGAAGACATTAATATGTCTTCTAATAAATATACGTAATTCTTTATGGCTTGCGCCCAATTAGTACAAATATATTTATCAGTCAGGTTAATTACATTATGCTAGGTAATTGTCGCGTGGACCCATTGGGTTACTTCACAAATATACAGGTTCTCTATACATCGTTGTCACATCATAATTCATTATTAGTTAAACTTTGTGAGATTGATTAACGAGAGTGGGTAACAATATTGCAACTAGAATAGGCGCGTGTTTTGTGTAGAGATATCGGTGACATAGACAATAAACATTGTTTCAATAACATTGAGCATATCAGGGTCGTGTAGACATTGGAGAGATATTTCATTCACGCATTCAGCTAAATATGCTAGGATTATATCTTTGGTTTCTGTTTATAGCGGCTTGGTCGAGTGAAATACTCGAGTCGGGAATTGTGCTCATTCATCGAAAAGTTTAGGATATCTATCAATGGCCGGGGGCGTTTTCCTCGGCCTGGTACACTTCGCGAAGGTCGCCCTATATGGGCGCCCGGCCGACCCGGGTCAGTCGGGCAGCGTCTCCAAATACTGAACGGGTTCTTTGATATCTTTCGGTAACAAGTATCCATCCGCGTCCACCAGGTCCTCCATGGGCTGGAGCATGTTGCGTTGCACCCGGAGCAACGGCGGCGGCCGGGGCAGCGTCATCGTGCGCACTTGCGACGTCGTCGACGACATGGTGCTGGTGCTGGACGTCGGCGGCGTGTTCGTCTGCTCCACCACGACCGTAGTCGGGCTTTGCGTTTCCTCGTACGCCACCGCTAGCATATCGTAGATTCCGGTAAACTTGATGCGATCGCGCGGTTCGGTCTTCCAGCAATTGCGCATCAGCTCGCAGATTACATTCGGACAATCGTCGGGCGGTATTAGCATAATCCCTTGCAAAATTAATTTAACAACTTCGTCGTTCGTATGGCCATAGTACGGCTGCTTCGCGTACGTGTAGATCTCCCATAGGACAATTCCAAACGACCAGATGTCTGATTCAAGCGTGAAGCGACCGTAGACGACGCTCTCGGGTGACATCCAACGTACGGGTAGCAGTCTTGAGCCTCCAACCTAATTTAAACGTTTGCAATGTAGACTTTACCTGTCTCAAATTTCGTAGTCAACCTACCTTGTAGTAATCGCATGTGTAAACGTCGCGACTCATGCCGAAATCGGCAATCTTCACTGTCGGTCCGTCAGTAACCAAACAATTGCGGCACGCCAAATCTCGATGCACGAAGCGTTGCGATGCCAGGTACATCATACCGTTTGCGATTTGCAATGCAATGTATAGTAGATCGTTGCGCGATAGTAGAAGGACGTCCTTCTCGTCGCTGAAGCGCTTGTTTTGATTGCGGAGCACTTCCGCTAAATCCCCGTGCGGCATAAACTCGAAAACCATCATCGGGCTGATGTTCGCGTCTGAAACGTTAAGCACATTAATTTGTTGCGACATCGCGTGAAGATTTATCCGTGGAAAACGTCGCGTACCTCGCTGCACGACTCCGATGAGCGATAAAATATTCTCGTGGCGAAAGGCGCTCATGATGTCGACCTCGCGCAAAAAGTCCTCTTCGGCCTCGCGGCTCGCTGACTCCTTTAGCACCTTCACGGCGACGATCTCCATGTTGTCATTGTGCTCGTTGCGTAATACGCCTGTAATTAAACATAGCAAACACAAATTAATTGAACTGTTGAATCACTTAGTTTCGAAAACTTCTGGTACATTAATTACAACTGATATCAATCATATAAAGCTTTAATCAAACTGGTATTACAATAATTTATAGATAGACATTTAAAATGATATACATGAGATTCTATTTTGGGATAAATTTTAGGCGAATTGGCTTCGATGGTACGGAAACCATCTTCAGCACCATCTCGATCTCCTCGTGTGGGTCAAGTAATCGGATGTGATACTTTTCGACGAGATGCTGGATGGCGGCGGTCAATTGCAATTCGGCAACGCGTCTGCCGACGCAGGAACGGGCGCCCATCGCGAACGGGATGCTGGCCTGCATCATTCGCGCCGTCTTCGTGCGCCAACGTGCCGGAAGGAACGCATCTGGCCGGTCGAAGATGTCCGGATCACGTCCGGCCGTGTAGAGGCTGTAAATAAGCGGCGTTCGGTCCGGAATTACGTAGCCGTTCAATCGAATCTGCGCGTCGCCGTTGATGCGTGTGAGAAACGGCGCGACCGGATACAAGCGCAGCGTTTCGCGCAAAATGTTTTTCGCGTTGTTTACGTCCGGCCCTTGGCGCGCTGCTTCCTCCTGCTCGGCCGGATGCAGCGCCAAGCAGTAGAGCATCCACTGCATCGTGTAGGCGGTCGTGTCGCCAGCGGCCAGCAGCAGGTCAACAGCTATTTTGATGATATCGCTTCTCGCCGTCCCCGCGGCCCGCATTCGCTGCAGCAACCCCGCCCGCTGCTGTCCAGCGTCGTCACCTTGGCGTGACCCTTCGCCGAAGCGCAATAGATCGTCAATTAAGTCGCTTCCCGTGGCGAGCGCCTCGTCCACCGAGACCACAAATTCTCTCCAAGCGCGCAGATTAAACTTATGCGCCAGCTGCACCGGTACGAACTGCAATCGGGCTGACGTCTCGAAGATGCGCTTCACGCGATTTGCAACCATGTCCAAGCGCCGTTCGGAATTCTCTCCCGCATTCAGCCATTGCACGTACATGTGGCGTCCCAGTAAAACTGCGACAATCGTTTCCAACGACCATAGATAGAGCGAATCCTCCAGGTTGGGATGATGCGTTGCTCCCACGCTGTTTGCGAAATTCGCTGCCGTGTAGTTGACCGCCTCCGTAATGAAATTGCCGCCCTCGGAGCTTTTCAATAGGAAGTTATTCATGTGCCGTCTGTGGTACAACCATTCGTCGCCGTTCATGAAGAACAGCCCGCGTGCGCTGCCATAGATCTCGTTGTACAGCGTCCACGCTTCCGGAAGCACATGCATCGGGTGCTTGCCCTCGCTCGCAAAGACAGCGCGCATCAGTTCCGGTTCGCTGATGAACACTGCTTCCACGCTGCCCAGCTTTTCGCGGAATATTGCGCCGTATCTTTGATGCTTCGCGTCGATGTAGCGATGTAGCTTCGGTGCGCCACCAGCAGCCACGAATTCGATAAGATTACCAATTACGGGCAGGCCGCGCGATGTTGGAATGCGGGCCGAATTCTTGCGCGCCAAACGGCGGATGAAAGCGTGCATTTTGCACACTTGGTGGAAGACGCGGAAACACGTCGACTGGCACGACGCAGCGGCACGTCAGCCGGACTTGTAATGAAATACGCTTGTTATTTGATCGACGCCGTTTACATTGTACGTCGCGCGCGCGATTTACGCGTTGTCTCTTCCGTGCGTTTCGTGTTTTACAAGTTTTAATCATTTCGCTGGCTCAGCATCGCGCGTGGCGGCCAGAAATGCGTGTGATTGGCAAACGACAACGTACCAGTCTGAAACAACCGACCGCGACTCATTAGTTTTCGGGGGTAGACGTGGTGTATTCGGGCGGAGAAGTCGAAACAAGTCCCAGACTTGGATTTCCAAATCAACGAGTTAATCATTCAGGGGCGTACGATAGTCAATATTATTGTTGTTTAATTTCAACCTAAATATTTGTTTACGCAACGCGTACAATGCCAAACATCTAGATTAATTTAATTCTATTGGTAATGAGCGTATTAATTAATGATTTATTCAATTCCGGTCCGTTCGCGCTTCTCATAAAGAATTATTTTTCGATCTAATCGAAGAACGACCATGAAAATTACGCATATTTTTAGCAAATAGATTCAACTTGTTTATCCGACTGATTGCGAGTCCATGCAGGAAAGTTTATTCTAGGCGTTTATCTCATAATGCGACCCTGTCTTTTGGTTGTATACGTTTTTTTTTTGTATAACGTAGTGGGACTTGTTTTTAAAGATTCCCCACTTGCATGATAAACCGAAATGAAGCGTTTCGCCCATCCTTTTCGTTTCAAATCTCCCGAGTACATTTTTTTTGGGTACGGTACCACCAGCGACGTTGTGTCTCGTCGTCGATGCTTCAGCAAAAGCAGGTTGCTTCGGTCGCATATTTGCGTCTGAATGAGGCGCCTCGACGCACAAATTCCCTCTTCGTATCTTTCATTCACGTTGACCTGAACTGGCGAACGTTGGCATTTGATAAATTCGATAGTGGCATATTTATGCGCGTGCGTTTACGCTCACATTTGATATTCTTCATCATATGTCTACGATTCAGACGTGTATTGTATACCGCGTTGCGACGTTCACGACAGACACTTGTGAAACCGATCAAAAAAGTAAACCTAAACGCACCACAGATAACACCAGACGACGTGTTTTATTAATAGCGTTTAGCATATCGCGCGTATCGATGATGGCGCTCATCATTGAGCAAGAATTATGGGGTTGCTGATAATGCGTTTCGGAAAGTTTTATCGATGCACCAATTTATTTATAGAATATTCCAGGGAAATGTTCAAGTTACCGATAGCAGCATAATTCCTGCCCAAAATTTCCACGAACTTTCTTACGCTAATGATTTTGGTGAACGTAATCATTTAATTAGAAATGCGCATTTCAATTATCATGATTTGGAAACTGCTGGAACATTGCGAGTTAAACAGCACATGATTTCATTCGCAGTTGATGTTTACGAAGTCGGAAGCGACAAGATGAGATTAATGTTGGTTTCTTGGTGTTTGCTCATTAATTAAAATTGAAGACTTTCCCAGAAATTTTAAAGCATCGACCAGCAACAGATTGTAACATGTCTGTTGCATGGTCTCTTCATCGTTTTGCAATGCGCGTGCCCTCCCATAGACAACGGATACCATTGTAACACCCACGATGGGACATGCGCTTGTAATCCGATCTTAATCTCTGCGTCGTTCGTTCGGTCGGTTGTTCGTTTGCGGACTGACACAGATCGTGACTCTTAATTGAGCGGCGGGCGCGCAATCTCGAGTGCACAATGCACGCGTTTGTGTCCCTCGATGGACAGCCTTTTACTGTTTTAATTGCGAATGGGGCCACGTGAACAAAACGCGCGCGCGGACGCCTCAAATGGCAATCGAAATTGTACGGATGCTCGATGATAATTGCGCTTGATGTATTGCTTCTTGATGTAATGCCCCTTTTGGGCAGAGAGGTTCTGCTAATGAACCATCATCGCGTTTGGGATATATGCTTCGAGGTCAATGCATTTTCGTCTGAATGTTTTTCGCGTTTATTATCGCGCTGGGTGGCCAATTCAATTAGTGCGAACTTGTCCTGATAATTTACTAATTCTATGATAATATTTTGGAGAAAACATCAACAAGTTGAAAGTATATTTCGGATGAACATCACAATTTTGGGAAACTTTGCGTCAAATCGAAATCAAAGTTGGAAAAAACATGGTCTTACCTTTGTATACTTTCCCGAAGCATCCTTCGCCGATTTCCACCAGGAAGCTGATATGCTCCTTGAGAAGTAGCTGGACCCCATTGTTCGTACACACTGAGTACTGCGGATTGGGCGCATATCGTTCGGGCTGCAGAAGATTGCGCTTGAGAATAATCGGCGACGGCTGGATGTGCGTGCATTGCGAAACGAACGAAGCGAATGTTTATTCAATTTGATCGGGATTAGCATCGATTGTGATCAATACATGTATGGTGTATGCATCTAGCTTGTTGGTAGAATAGGTTTTTTTGGGGGGGTGGGTTAACTTACCGAGCTGGAATTTTTGTTGCGATTTTTGCAATGCCGCGCTCTTCTCCATACAATACCGATGGTTATTAGAATGGCAAGAAGGCCGACGATGCTGGCCGCGTAGACTGCCGTATTCGGGATTTGTGCATTCGCCGTTGATATTGTTGTTGCTGACGAGGGTATCTGCAATCGGGCTGAATTAGAATGAGATTCATTTCGCGATCCAATCTCGTTCGCGAATTCAATCCCGCTTCGCTTACCGTTGTTACGTGATGGTTGTGAATGCGTTGCGTCTCATTCGTCTTCGCTTTCGTCTCGTTGTTTGTTGGCGGCAGGATATTTTCTATTTTGCGCGGATCCAATGGAACTGCGGAATCAAAACAACAATCATTATCATACCATCAATGATTTAGTAAATGCTATCAAATGTCTCTTCGTAATCATCACTTTTTGCATTCGATCGATTTGATTGATTTACTCGATATTAACTCATAAATAAAATATTGACTTCATGCAATAAAGTACCCGAAAAGGAAGCGCTTAATAAACGATCGGTAATAACTGCAAATGCAATTTAATTTCGTAAATGGAATTCTGCGCGTTAGAATATTGATGATGGGCGATAAATAAACAGCAACTAGAATGGGATTATCATGATAGTTATTACGGCATGTTGATCATAAACGATGAGGGAGTTGTAAGGTCAATGCAATTAGATAACAAACCGATTGGTTTTGTGCGTAAGCCCCGAATTCAGAATGTATTTATCACAATACCAATCAGATAGGATTGCTTTGAAGTCAGCTTAAAACGAAGTGATGGAATTTTTTGTTTGTTTGGTAGCAATATTGGGAAAGAGGATTACTTTTTTGCCATGGAAACATGAAAAGTTTGCGGGTCTTCAACCTTTTTCATTGTTGTTTTCCTTAAATTATGTTTTATCAACGCCTGGGGGGTTTCATTTTTCTCTAGAAAGTTTTATTTTATCAACGTTTTTATAATACGCACACAACCCAGAAACATAATCAGTGCAACGAATGATAATGGTTTAAAAAGAACATCAGAATATGTGAACATTTTTTCAAACGTTATATTTCCTTTGAAAGTATAGTACAATTTAAAAATTTCCACTCTTGCATCTCGAGGGAAATTTACTTAGAGCAATACGAATTATTTCATGAAATGTTTCATTTTCCCGGAAAGTATTAAAGCAAATAATACATTAAATTATTATTTATAACTTCGCTAAAATAAATAAGGTAGGATAAAAATTAGATATTTTGAACCAGTGCAATTTATTTTTGCCGGCATAAAATGTAATCTGAATAATCCTTTTTGATGCTGCTTGTTTCAAAAGCAAATTGAATAATTGCCAATATTTTTAACTAATTAACAATACCAAGAGAACAATCGCCCACTTATAACTTGCATCGTTCTTATACAATACAAATTTCCTGGGCATGCTCCAAGCATGGAAACCAACTTGAAAGTAATTAATACTCATTACAATGAGTTTTGAGTGCGGCAAAAATTTCGGTACCACCCCAACATGAAACTTTTTAATTAGTCGCGCACATGTACTTGAAGCACCAATAGTTGACCGAACATTGGTAGTTTGAAACACGGTTTTGAATGAGCATATTCTGGAAATCCAACCGTCGTTCCATCATCATTTCCGGGCGTCCGATTCATCGGTGCGATAACAAAGTTTGAGTCCTCGATTGTTTGCGTTCGGAATAATAGTCAGAACGGTTAATCCATTGCCGCAGTTAAGATGAATCTGTTTGCGCTGTAGGTGTTGCCTCAATTCTTCGGTTCAGGAAGATTATACCTGATGTCGTTTCTGGTTCCATAAATCCATGCTTGGTTCGTGCTGTCAGCCTCTCGACGAAATTCATTTATTTTCCGCCACCAACGCACACCTATTATACGGTTTATAATTTGAATATTACATCATATTCGAAAGGGTGTTGCTTTGTTGACGCAACAAGCTACATTTTAGGTCTTCGCGTCTCAAGAGATGACAAATGATGAGTAATTTTGCTCATTTGAATTTAAACAATAGCGCGCTTCTTTCACTTCACTCTGCATACCGTTATTTTAGATGAAAAATTAAACATTTTGTTTTCTTAAGAAGGTATTTAAACTTTCATAACTCAGGGGAATATTTATTAGAGTGGTATCCAATTTAATTAATTAATTAAAGCAATCCAAAAGTAGAGAATTATGCAATTAACCAAGTTTATACAAATTTATGGTAATATTTCCAAAATTGGAGAATGATTGATTTCACCTTTTCAAATCATCATAATTAAAATTTATGTTGTACTTTAAAAGGGTAATATTTATTGGAAATTGTCGATAATGAACTACATATTTAGAGAAACATTCGCGAAATGAAATTTCTATTTGGAAACTTGATTGAGTCGATTTCATTCATACATTCCATAAAGAGCCACAACAATCCGCTCGATTTGTACGCGACACTTTTGTCTGGTGTGTCTGAAACGGGGAAACATTTCTTAATAAACAAATGAAATGGCGCGTCGTCTGGAAACTATACATAGATAAAAAACGACGAGTTATAAATTGCTGGCTGAAGAAGAAAGCCATGAATCACGTCGGGGACTTTACCTTGCGATTAAAAGATACAATCGAAACAATAAGCGATAGATGCACGCGAGCGCCACGATTCGTTTGGATTATTTAGCGGACGGCTTTAATATGAAATGAAATCGTATTGAAGATTATAGAGATTAGGATGATGAAGAACGGACGTGCTGGCCGGTTCACAATGGTGCATTCCATTTATCTCTACCCACAATCGAGACGAGAGATGCCACCGATCGCGTTTGCTTACCTGGAATGAATGCAACAAACATCAATTCACCTTGTGGGGCGCGTAATTGTAATTGTTAAGGCATCCCGAGCAATAAACATTACCATAAAATGTTTACTGGGAGGCTCCTCGCGTATGTGGGCTCATAATCGAATTATAATTGCATAAGTGGCACTTATTCTAATCCGGTTTGTAACTAATAATAATCTTGGGAGATCATTTAAGTGATTTATGGAATTTCTTTTTTTCTTAAAGAGTTGAAAATTTTATTCCGATGTAATTTGATTTCATAAAAGCACCGAATTCATAAATTAAATTAACAATTAATTAATGCATTTGAAATTAATTAATATGCTGTGCTTTTGATTCTGCGCTAGTAAATTGAAACGAGATACGTTTTCCAATAATGAACGATAATAGAATATGCAATAGGAAATGAAAAAAACGTGAAATTTATCTCATGGAAATTGTTCATTATTCACGAGCATTATAAATTGTATACGTGAAACGTACATTTTGCATAATAGAGAAACGTTCATAAAGTAGATTGTTTAAAAGGGCATAAACGTCTTGATTTGATTGGATGCGAGGTGCAAAATGTAACGCCTATAAATTACAAACGAGTTAATTTGGCATCGTGGGTTTGTTTTCACCTAGACGAGACAAGACAAGATGTAAGGCGTGTTGCTTGTTGCCGGCACGAGGCAAACAGTTTCGAACGGAAAATATAGTCGGTAATAAATTACGTGTGACGTGACAATAATTAAAAGCCAATGAATTGTAATGCATATTCTCCGAGCGTCGTGTTGCCCAATTTTCTCCGCAAGCTGTGGCAGTATGTAACTGGAAGGCGAGAGAGCATTATTTGTAATTCAAATGCGAGTACAAGAAAAAAATGACAATACCAGCCACCGGTGGCTTGGATCGAGCAAAAGGAGGCCTTGTATCCATTTGGTTCGCGCGCGCATTTTGACGCATTGTTTAAATTACAAATCGTGCGGGGCACGCGATGATTGCCAGCGTGTTTAGTCAGTCATTCTGGCGCATGCAGCTACTCGTTTTTGCTGTTTACATTGTCATAATGCATGCGAATGTGATTCGATTTCGTTCAGATGAAATGCGCCGAAGAAACCATCGCGATTGTTATTCCATTGCAAGTTTAAAACAATACCTTGCGTCCGGTATAATAATATTTTTGGAAATTTAAATACATTTGCTGATCGGCATCATCATCAATTCAAATGTCAATTGTATATTTAATGGACGTTTTAATTAAACGAATTTCATGCGAATTTTTCATTGTCTGTACATTTAAGTATGAGAGTTCGGGTGGCCGAAAGAGCCAGAGCCGCGATTCCATTAATATCGCCAATATAATTTTGGAAAATGCGCACATCCAAGAGCTCGTAAATTCAGAAACAGTCGGGCACGCTAAACTCGTAAACCAAACGCGAAACTCGAAGTGTTTTGATAGTCGCTGTTTTTCATTTCATGCCACGATACGTTTCGTGCAGAACACTTGAAGATGTTGCCCCAAAGATGAGAGTGATTTTGAACGCACGCATGCCACGAGCAATTAGATTACGCACAACATGTGTCCGTCCGACTTCGTAATAAACTTTGCATTATTCTGATTTGAGTTTACGAGTCTTTTTCGGCAACAAACGCTGCGTGCAATATGGCACAATTATTATCACGTTAGCTGCAAAGTAGGGCCTTAATTCTCACATCAAATCTTTGGTGATTATTAATATCTGGTTGTACAAAACTTTATACATGATTAATCATAGATTAACGCATTTAAATACATGTTAATGATAATTATACTTTGTTAGTTTTTGATAGTGCTATCCAGAAAATCATACAGGGTTGCACCAGTTGCTATTTCGGGAACATGATGTATCACGTATCATGTAATCAAGATATTTGTGCAATATGCAAATTTAGCCCCAAATAACGCATTCTCCAACGTAACGCAAATCAGAAATCAAGAACGTTAGAATACAACCCTGCATTAATTAGCAATTTATGACAAAATCAATATCCGAAAATATCTGTTGAATACCCAAAGAAATAACATTATTAAATGAATTGGGGAACAAAATGGACTATTTGCCAAAATTTTGCAGTGAATTTATTACTTTATCCGAGGCTTGACGCCATGAAAATCAAACATAAGGGGTGCATTAAAAGCGTAAACAACCAAATTGCTGCGTGGGTTGTACGCAAAAAAAAATCATTTACCTAAAATACGGTCAATTTTTTGCAAACGATTGAAATCATGCATCGATTTTTTGGCATAAAAGTGATGAAATCACCTACCGGTCTTTCGTGTCGGGCATCGTCCATCCTTCGTAGGCGGTTGCATATCATGGGGGCAGAGACACACAAACGTGTTGTTTGGATGCTGTTTGCAGGCGGCCTCATCTCCGCAAATTCCCTTTTCGCACTGGCCGCTTTGTATTTTGTGCACTCGCTCTGCAAAACAACACTCTAATTAGCCTAATTGCATATTCACATTCATTGATGCATACTGGGAAATAATGAATATCATATTACTTTTTGAATATCATATACTTTTTGATTTGGCAATTATTTCAGATTAGTACATGATAAAATTTTGCACATAGTGTAAAAAGTTGTGATGATAGATAGTTAGTTTATTTTTTTTTGGCTGAATAATTATTTTCATCTTTGTGTTTATTACATTTTTCGCTGTACGTATTTTATTATTTAATTCAAATGTGTTTGCAAGAATTCCGGTTCATTTTCAACCGCGAAAAATATGTTTTGTAATCCGTTTTTGTTTAATTAACAGCGTAGTTGCAATGATTACATTAAACCAGAAATGACAAAGGATTGTATCTTCGGGGCGTTCAATTTCGCAAATATCTCGGAAAGTGATCAACCCTTCCCGTCTCTAGTTTCATCCCCAATTTGTGAATCTATTTGGTCATTTCCCCGAATTAATTGCATTCCAGAATCCGATGAATGTCAATCTCGAAATAAATTAGCGGACAGTTTAAAATTATCACATTTCATGACAATGTTAATTAATAATGTAAGGGATTGCCGTGGCGATCAATACGATACGAAGCTCAGCTCGTGCGCAACTGACGTAATGGCTTCATAATTATTGCTTGATTGTTCCGTGCTACTTATTTCTATTCTCGATTCGTTTTTTCTCCCTTGGGAGCGCAGCGTGAACGCCCGAAATAACCGTCTTATTAATCTAATGGCTGTCAAGCAGTTAAGTGCACCAACACTCTCTCAGTGAGTTGGTAAACGTTCGACACCTTCGAATGTCAAATGCGCGTGAAGCGTCTTTTATTACATCTGCAACTGTCCATATTGTCATCACTTCCCGACTTTTCTCTTCCGCCCGCTTTCCCGTAGTACTTCTTATTTTACGGCTCTCTGATTTCAATTTCATTTCGTTTACGTTTGCTGCGCTTCTGTTGCAACACGCATCGTTGCATGCCGCCAGCAGCATGGTTGTAATCAGATACGACGCGACATACGGCGACAGATCTTTCCAACTGCGCCAACCAAAACTTGTACGCGTGTAAAAACAAATAAGCTATTAGGGGTTTGCGTGCACACTCGCTGCACTAAAGTCTAATACTCTTTTGTCGGTTTTAATGACAATTGCTTCGCGGTACTTTACTACTGTTTTCCTCCCATGTTGTTAAAGAATAGTTTTTGGAATAGGTTGTAATTAGCTACATATTTTTTTTTATTTGGTCGAGCAAAGTAACAACAACAACAACGAACAAAGCTGCAACGTATTTTTATAATTCGGGATCTGGAATTGATATCGTTGGCATGCGCGTCGAGAGTGAGTGGTTAGGATCCATTATCGGGGAACCTATTGAACCCGCGGGTTATCACTTTGGGCCTGAAATACGTTGCGTGAATTGTTTGGTGATGCCAAGCCAGACAAGAACCAGTCGAGCTAATTGAACGCGGGTAGTGAGTGAGCGTTTCTCGCTCGTATGATAACTGAATTTTTCGTACGCAAATTGGTTGTAGCGGATTAATTTCGCGCGGGAATCGATTCCTGCTAGAGTTTCGCGTAAACATTCGCTCGCAATCCGCACTTCAACGACGACAGCTATACTCAATATGATTTCCAAAAATTTGTTGGTTGAAGCGCAGATGGAACATTAGGTCGCAATTCCAAATTGGAAGAAAAAATGGAACGGAATGAAATTCCAAATTGGCAAAAAACCTGGAACGAAATTCCAAATTAAAAAGAAATATTCTTGTTGGTTAACTCATTGACATTTTGTTTTGCTGTCATTTTAGCATGTTGGTTCATTCCTTTAATTTCATCGATGTTGTTGCTGTTGTTTTCGGGTTTTTTATCATTGGCATGTAGCAACAAGTAGTTTATGAAAAGGCCGAACAAGCCCAGCCAGCATAATGCATCTCTTTGTGCTCGAACTGCTGAGATGCTGATGGAAAGATATTCGAAACGGTTGTCCGATGCGCTTAGCGCGTCCACATTGGAAGAGATAGTCGCTTGATTGTCTTCAGCATGAAAATCAATTCGCGTTGATACCATCTTTATCGCATATCTTTTATGCCTTTGAAGCCATGCTTTTTACCCTCCTGGTGCGACATATACTTATCTTTCAAAATTGAAAAATTCTGCATATTTATATCTGTTGTAAGATAGTTGATCATTTGTTTGTCTGGCGCCTATCATTGAATGCAAAATGAGTTCGATAATTGTGGTATTTGCGGGGACAATATGCGAATATGAAATCGCAAAATTGATACATCCTGTAGGACTTCTTTGACGTTGGCGTATGATGTTTATGCACAAGCAATCAGTTGGATGCATCTTTGCAATTTCGGAATTACGTGCAAGCAGATCGATAACTGTCTTTCAAGTGTCAACAACAATTTCTTTACGTTGCGTTTTAGCGCTTGAATCGTATTTCCAAAAGATATTACAAATTGGATATTTGAGAAAGGAAGAAAGTTCATTAGTTTGATCAGAATTTAATTAATTTTCCTTCGACATCTGTCATTTTCTACAGATTTTTGCGTTGTTCAAAATTCATCTGATTGAATTTCGAAGAAAAATGAATCTTCATTTATTAGATAACGTAATTGATCAATTTATTCATAAATTATGACTGAATTCACTGAAGATAGCGATCGCGATTTTTAATTACAATCAGAAGAAAGTGAAATATATTTCCGAGTTTCTGCACACGCAAAATCATAATTATCTTCCGAATAAAATTTAACATTTTAATTAATGTATTTCTTTGGGCTTTTTTACAAGTGATAAAGAAACAAAAGACAGAAATTACATCACATCATAATAAATTCACTGCTGGAAATACAAATTAAATGTACCATTTCCGCGAAAATAGATTTTCGTTTTGTATTAATTGCAAAAAATTCAGATTACGTTATTAATTAATTTTACAGTCAGTGTGAGTGAGTTTCCCGCATCTCCATGATGTCGCTAAATTTCGCATGGAGATTATATTCGCATGAAACTCTTCTCTGCTTTAATTACAAGTTTCATTCAGGATATTTGTGAGGGTATTTTGAATGATCAGTTTTCCTCGAACAGCGTTCAAACTTGTGGAATAAAAAAAAACAGCGACTATTAAAATTTATTATTAACAACTGTTGGTGATGCGCAGATAATGAACACAACGACTTATTTATTCATAGTTAAACTTTAATTGAAGTTTGATAATTATGGACATTGTGGATCAAACTAACTTGTACGAGGTAAAAGGAAAGTTTGAATGCTCTTTGTACTGTGTGTACTACCTCTCAATAATTGATTACATCGCGAAAGATATATTTGTGTTTAGAACAATTGAAAATTCGAATGTATAGAATTCGGGATATTGAAGGCATCCGTGGAATTTATAATTTTCCCAGCATGGAAAAGGTAAACGTTGAACTTTTCCTTTTTTGAGTTCGGAGCAAAATGTAAACTTTAGGGAATAACCGGGTTTGTTTGTAGAAAACATTAATATTTGCATCTAGGGAAATTTATAATAGCAAAAATTTATTATCCCTACAAATTTCGTTTTTTTTTTGGCAATATTATATTCGATTTCATCAAATACGCACCATTCATATTTTCCTCGTCGTTCGCTTCGTCACTAGTTGTATAATGTAAACTTCTCTGGAGGCGAAACTTTTTGAGATTCGCCGTGTTCCCGCGTTTCTGCATAGTTCTTCTCCTGACGTCACACAATGTTCCCTTTTTGCACACACGATTTGCACCTCGCTTAACGTCGAATTCTCTTGGCGGCAATTTTCAAGTTTGCAAACATGTTTGATTTTCCCGCTCGATTCGATGCTGTCGTCATAGCAAGAACAACGCACTCGAACACTGCCTCTGCTAATTAGTTACCATTTATGTAATAATTGAGTTGTCGATGCAGCCAGCCTCTTATTGTCTTATTAGTAGTCTCTGGTATCACTCTTGTTTGATGCACTCGCTTTGTAATCACGCGGCGCGTTGTTGACAGCAAGTTGCTATCACGCGGCTATCAATCGGTCGGCGACGACCACGATGATGATGATGATGATCCGCTGATGATGATGCTTCCCGCAGCATTGAAGTGCGCGCTCGGTCGGCTCCGAAGTTGGGCAACGTGTGCTGGGCGGACGGTTGGCATGCGCTTTCCACGACGTCGCCTGCGGCACTCGGTGAATGCCATGAATGCGCTCTCGAGGGAGATTCCCACCACCCGCGCACATCCACGCAACTAGTGCGAATTTGCCGAAATTGTCGCCATTCAATGCACGCGCATTGTTCGATTGTTGCAAATGATCGAGCGTAGTCTATTGAATCATACGTTCATTTCGCAAACGGGTTAATGAAATATTCGTGCGCTAGAATTTGTTTTCAATAATCAAATCCTCAATTAAAAATCCAAAACTCAATAATCAATGATTAGTTAATCATGTATTAAGTTTTGTGCAGCCGGGAGTAAATATGTTAGGGAATTTTCATTATTTTTCAATTTGATATTTTCCTCATTTTACTGTATAAAATTACTTATTTTCAATCTAAACTAAATTTCGAGAACTCATTCGAGGCTTTAATCAAAAATTCTGCATTAACATATTCCCTACTATTGCAAATTAAAATTTGTTTACTTTTCACTCAAGTCATCCTCTGTCGGAAAGTATTTCAATTTTGAAAATACAATTTTCCCGGAACTAAATGCCAGAAACTAGATGGGAAAGCTTTTATTCATTGCAAGTTTGTTGACGGACGTTACTCTTGACTATTTGCGATGAATAGCGCGACTGTTATTTAATCATCTTATGCGACGAAATTATCATTGCTTGTAAATAAGTTATCACTTTTAAGCCCTAATGCATTCTCGATTGCATGGCATAAATGACCGTGTACTCTGTACGCATATTAGCTGACTACAGTTTGTCAATAATTATTGTATTTCCAGTACAAGGGTTATTCGAACATCTAATTACTTACTCCGTTGTTATGACATTAATCAGCAAATTTCAACTAATTTTTGCACGCACAAACCAAAAAAGGCTTCTGACAAGTGCATTTATAGAATTCAGGATTGATATTCGCATAGTATTTTACCTTTTATAAAATAAGTCAAGTCTCTTGAAGTTCCACGAACTTGATCGAATTGTTTGACGCAAATCTTTTGCTATTAACTGTTGTAACAAACATGTTCGAAACAGTTGCATTTTCTTGATGTCACATTTTTTCATAATCGGATCGTAGTACCATCACGTAAAATAATAGGGCAGGAAATTTCAGTTAAATTTTCTTGTCAGGGCTAATTCTATAAAAGTTTGTCAAACAAAATTTTAGAAAATAATTGACGAAAAAAAAACCCTAAATAACACTGCCTATACTTTGCTAATTCTGTCGTCAATCTCCTTTATTTTGGCTAACTTTATAAAGTTCAATATTATTTGGAAAGTTTGTATGCGCTCAAATATCAATGATGCTTGCTTGCTTGGGCGTAATGTCTTCTTAGCCATTTCATCACGAGAAGAAATAAAATTTTACAACCCCCTTGGCGAAGCGGGAAAACGCTAATATAATTAGTGGGACGTGTACCCTGCCGTCCTGTTGTCGGCCCGCATTGAATAACAGGTGTCTCCAGATTTTATGAACACGTCGCGCGCAAAGTACGATTGTTGTCGGCCAAGTTTATTAACGCGCTTTGCGACTTGTGCCGGCAAAAAAAGATTTTAATGCGCGCCGCAAAAACAGCGCCCGCCATTCATTCATTCGTCGTTCATTTGCTCGCGGAGACATGATTCAATTAGTTCGAATGAAATGCGTCTTATTTCTCGAGTTTAACAGCTTCGGCGCATCGGAAAAACGATGTCGTGCTTGCCGTTCCCCTATACGCGTGTTGTTTTTGTCCTCTTGAGTTCGATTGTTGAAGAAGACCTCCTGTGCCTCTTTAATATGTATTTAACAAATCGAATTTGATATGTTATTTCGCTAACGTGCGATGAAATGCAGATCACGAACGTTATTGATTTTGCGCAAACATTAGGTAATGGAGTAGAAAAAAATATTTATTTCAAACAGCTGTTCTTTGAACTTTGTTTGTTCATGCGTATATTGTAATTTTTGCTTCGTATTTTTTGGTAAAAATTGGGAATCACAGTGAACAAATTAAATAATTTTTACTGGAAGAACATGTTTTTCAAGTAAAAACTTTGGCGTTAGTAAGACACATTTTCTCGTATGTTTTCCGGTGCATTTACGTTAAACTACTATTTGATGCGTATGTTTCTACTCTGAATCGTTGCCCGCTATGCAAAACAAATCCGTCTCGTCACTCTCACAATATGGACCCAACTGTTGTTTGTTGTCGTAGCTTGCACAAGTACGCTTAAGATTGTCAGTTATGCGTCCAGACTAACAGGCTTCATCTGCCAAGCTATTAACGTATCGTTTGAAATAACACACCACTCACGATTTGATTTGAGAAATTTCAGATTGTTGCGTTTCAAATATTTTATTTTATTATTCGGTAACAACAATAGTTATAATTAGAACGACACATGAATCTTGTAGGGAAGTTAATGCGCTTTCCATTTCCGGTCTGACATTTCCAATTTTCGTACCAGAAATGCAACTTATTCACGTTTAAAGAAATTTTTGCAACTTTGAAAGATTGTTGCTTTTCGAATATTTTGTTTAAT
>JARJDZ010008296.1:0-28299 GCA_030264555.1 Aleochara sp. GC000083
GCAAAAAAAATTAAGTCAAAAAGTCCCATTACTTTTCGAGTTATTCAACTTTAAAGATTATTGCTATTTTTGCAAATTTTTCAAAGACTATAGTCTTTGGTACATTTTTGCACATTTTCAAAAAAGTTACAGGATTTTCAGGAAATGTTGCTAGAAACATTTAGCACCTAATTCTGAATGAAACGCAAAAAAAATTAAGTCAAAAAGTCCCATTACTTTTCGAGTTATTCAACTTTAAAGATTATTGCTATTTTTGCAAATTTTTCAAAGACTATAGGTCTTTGGTACATTTTTGCACATCTTCAAAAAATTTCAGGATTTTCAGGAAATGTTGCTAGAAACATTTAGCACCTAATTCTGAATGAAACGCAAAAAAAATCAATCAAAAAGTCCCATTACTTTGCGAGTTATTCAACTTTAAAGAATGTTGCTATTTTTGGCAGAACTGTGTATAGAAACAGGCCCAATAGTTTCAATATGGGCTAGAAATACCTAGACACTGTACTAGAATATGTGAGCACTTTCAAGACTGGAATCTCAAACTAATAAATTTGATTAAAATGCACACAGAAATAATAACTAGAGATAGCCTCTGTAATAACTGGAAAATACGTGCGACACTAGCGCCAATTTAGATTGCGGCGAAAAAAGGAAACTTAAAAGTGAGACAACATCGGGTATGTTTGGTTGCCTATAATAATCCACCTGAAAGCCGTGGTTCGGAACTTGGCTGAATAGAAGTTTGACTACTTGGCGCTAGGTGTCGCTAGTAGTACAAAATAAATTAAAATTAACAAATTTGTCGAAAAAATTAATGATAATTAACATTAATTATCATTATTCACCAAACCAAAAAGATACTAAAATTTATAGAAATAAAAACTCACAAGTGGAGTGTTGATCTGAAGCAACAAAAGTGAGTGTGGAAACAGCAGTATCATTGCATAGAACAGATTCGGAAGTAACCTGCAAAATGTCAACGTTGATTAAGTTTATCAGAAAAACCAATCTAAATGATTTCACTTTAATTATACCAAGTGTTTCTGTGGGAAATGTGCCGCAGCTTACCGTGGATCTTCTTGTTACGACGCTGAATATGCAACGTGTGGGCATCATTTGGCACCCAGGAATAGTTTCATCCGTTGGAGCAAATCCATTTCGAGAGACATGTGACGTCAGCACAGCTTGTGAACTCTACATTAATGAAGAACTTAAATTAGCATTAATACAACTACGGTCCAGCATTGAAGCACGATACGCAAACTCGTTCTTCAATTCACTGGCACAAAATGCAAAAGAATCCCATATAAAAATGATTGTTGTACTAGCATCAGAATTTGCACATGAGATGCACAATGTTTCATCAAGTTGTTTTAGATTTATAAGTAATACTGTAACAGCTGCTGCACTGGCTGAACATGACATTATACACTGTAATTCTGATAATTTTCACAGTGGTATTGGCTTTGCTCTAAAGCTCTATGAAGTTCTACTTGAGAATAATATTTCAAGTTTTTTACTTAGTAAATATGTATCAGAAGGGGATAACATACCAGATGCAGTTCAAATGTTGAATAAACTGCAAAAGATTGTTAAAAATTTGGATTCCCAAGAAAAATTACTTGTAAAATATCCCATCTCATGGGATTATGTTTTTGGAAATCCACCACCAGTGGGAATTTATTAAAGGGTTTCTGATTTTTTCAGTACTTTTTGATTTTCTTAGAATATATACATTAAAAGTTTGATTACTTACTTCAGTCCTAACTAACTGTGGTGTAGTTGGCCTTACAATAAACTGTAAAACAAAGTGTGCATTAAAATTTAGTTCACCAATTTTTTGAATTGTTAACAAAATTTGAAATTACCTATAAATTCGGAGACCGGATCGTTTTCGCCATCACCCCGCATAGTACCTGTGATTTCATCGTTTTCAACCATCGGCATGAATAGATGAACGAATTCTGGGCTGTACGGTGAACCTATTGCTTCCAAAACCTATCAAATAAAGATCCATATTAACCTTATGGGTAATTTCATTGAATAAACCTACTTCTATGACAAAATACCGAATAAGCGAAATATCGGTATCGCCTCTTTGCCAGCATTGCTTAATATATTTCACAACGGGGACCACACATCCACAGCACAAGAGATGTACCATTCGATCCAAGACCATCTTGCGCATTTCGAGCTGCACAAGTATTTCCAATTCGTCCTGTTTCGATTCAAAAAGCCGCACGAGAAGGTCCAAAATTTGCGGATGCAACAACGGATGACAAGTGACGATTTCATCGAGCAGCGCCAAGTGAAGCGGGCAATGCTCAGTTTGTAGCTTGAAATAGCTAGGCTCAGTTACAGTGCATTCGACCCACCGAACGACGCCAACCGCGACAACCGAAAACCTAGGAATGAATGAAACAAAATCCGATTAATTCTATAAAATGAAAACCAGACAGCACATACCGTAAACATTGATATATAGTCGCTAGATCGGCGAGGAGTTCCGAACTGCCCTTGTTCACATTGCAAATACTGTGGACAGTTTCAATAGCAGCGATTGTGGGTTTCAATTCCTCCTTATTCCACGAACGTTTTTGGCCTTTCTTGCTCTGGAACTCGCATACACTCGCTGCGTACGCAAGCAAATACATGTATTTAGGTTTATGATCTGGATTCAATTTCACTCCAGGTTTGAACAAGGAATCGACGAGCAATTCTAGGAATTGTGGCGTTCGAATGAGATCAATTGGTGCTGGATCGTTACCGCTGTAGTTTCGATATAATACTGTGATGTCGGCTGGATTTAATGTGTTTTTGGACAACATTGCAGTGAGAGCTTGACTTGCTTGTGGATAAGCAGCAGCTCCATTTAGAGCCATGGTAATTGGAGTAACATCATGGCCACTGAAATTTACAATTTGATAATGTGATGATAAATAAAGTACTAATGAAGGTTTACTTTTTCTGTGCACATTTTGTGATCTCCTGAGACAATCGCTTCATACTACTGCCGCCTCTAGCTTCTCTCGCAAGCACATGAATAATCACTTGGGCATAGACATAAGTGTGTTGCCCATGACAAACCATTTTCTGTTAAAACAGCATATTATTCCTTGTTATCATATTGGTGCAATAATACTCACAGCACATTCTTTTGTGGTTTTCTGCCACTCTTCTGGGTTAGTCAGAAAGCTTGCAATAGAAGTTTTTAGTACTCTTGAAA
This sequence comes from Aleochara sp. GC000083, assembly GCA_030264555.1. Classification (NCBI taxonomy): domain Eukaryota; kingdom Metazoa; phylum Arthropoda; class Insecta; order Coleoptera; family Staphylinidae; genus Aleochara; species Aleochara sp. GC000083. Next base: position 3,227 of record JARJDZ010008296.1, read on the forward strand.
ATACCTCAAGTTGCTGTGCAGCAGTTGATATACTTGTGATCTCTGCTTGGAAGCCAGCATCTGATATTAACTACAACAAACATTTCATTTACTTTCCAGAATGAACCCCCAATTTAATGATCTTTACCTTAATAGTAAAGTTTAACATTAAACAGTCTGGATACTCTTCAGCCAATCTATAAATTAGGGACCTCCATGTAGGATGCTCAATTAACTCTGTTAACCAGGCTGGTGTTTCACCCTCTTCAGTAAAAATGGTATCAGCCTTCTTGGGATCAAATGTTTTCAAGATCATTTCTTTTAAATGATTCTCAACCATTGCCTGCACATCAGTTACTTTGACACCTCCAATGATGAGCCATTCAGCAATTAAATTGGCCATCTGTGCTACTGCAGTGTAGTTCTGTGAAACTTTTTCAATAACTTGCACTGGATCACCACCCGATTGAAAGTATCTTAAAACAAGATTTGTTTACCACAATGGCTCAAATTTCAAGAATATTAAGTGCATACTTCTTTAGGGATGAAAATATGCCAGGTTCCATTATGAAATCTGGTGTAGCAAACTTAATTGCACATTCCTCAAGAACTTTTTGAGGATTTTCAACATGATCTTCATTTGTATCCATGTTCGTCGAATCATACATCTGCCCACCATCCCAACCACTTTCTTCATAATCCCCGTCCATTTTTGATTACTATTTTCAGCTATAAAATAGTAGTTTAGAATTAATGATGAAATTTAACAACAAACAAGAAATGCGAATGCAAGAGCAAACCAAACTAACCTCACAAAATTCTCAACTTATGCAGCTACTCGAGAGAAACGCGTGCGCATTACTATTGTTATCAGAATCGCAGACCACAACGAAACCGAATTAAATATACACAAAAGTGGTTTATTTCATTATAATAAAAGCCCAAATGGCGGAAACACCGATTACTATTGAATTCAGGTAAGAACAGCAATTTTATTCTTAGCAAACAAGCGTTGAATACAACATTTTAGTGGTGGCGCAGAATTGCTATTTGGCAACAAAAAGAAACACGAGATCACGTTGGCACAGAAGGATGATAATTGTAAGTAATTATTCTTGCATTATTTATGAAATTTAATAATCTTAGAGGGCTGTTTGATTCTTACTTTTCGCAAGCAGCTGTTTCAGGTTATAACGCTAGTGGCGCCACGCATGGCTTGAGATTGAATAAATGTCCGTGCATGCGTCTTGGGAACTTGTCTATGGATTTTATTTAAACGGGGTGCAACTGAAAACTTTTCAATTTTCAGGGACGATTGGCGATTTATTACCATGGATGAGAGATAATATGCTGCAAGAACGTCCCGAATTGTTTCTTCAAGATGGTTCCGTGTAAGATAATCATTGGGCAAACAAATGCAATTAAATTTTACTTGCGTTCATGTCATAAACTGATTTTAATCCCATAATAAATATGGCACATTAATTAAGTTTTATCACGTTTCAGACGTCCAGGCATTTTAGTGCTGGTTAATGATGCTGACTGGGAATTGATGGTAAATTAAATGATGTTAAATTTATCGCCCCCGCAATACATGCATTTGATATAAATTTTTAGGACACTGTAAAATATATTATTCAGCCGAAAGATAAAATCGTTTTCATATCAACGTTGCACGGCGGTTAGTGGACGCAGCAAAAGGACTGTCCGGGCAGAAGCGATTTGTTCAGTCATCCAGAAATGGGCATTTAATATATTTTATGATTAATTCATCCCGATCGCAATTTGTTAACGTATTTCTCTTCATGTCGAACATAAATATGCATGATAACAATACAGGATGTACGTACAAAGCGTCTAATGTTTTCATTCGTCGTCGCTGTGAACTTTCTACCACGGTGACGACACAAGACAGACAATAAACAAAATATATTCCTCCTGAGAGAGATTTATCTACGTTTCCCATTTATATGTATATACCTTGTTGTTTCCTGGCGCATCCGGCCTTCTACCTCTTGTATCTTTGTTTCGTGCGCCTTTTTTATTTATTTTTATGTAACGTTTTATTGTGAGCACTTCACTTTTACGGGTGATGGTGTTTTGAAGAGGCGCCATTACAATTTTATTCGAATTTCGTCGATAGCGCGTTTGTTATGCGCTCCGCATTGCATTGCTCTTATTGTGGCGGTGGAAACGAACGCTTTTTCAATGTATAAAATCTGGTCGGATTTTATATACTTTTTTCTTTCCATAAAAGTGCTTTGTTGCTGGCCGTTGAGGCTTGCGAGACTCTGTTGGTTTGTCTGGTCCTCAGGAGGGCATGTTCGCGATTGGGTCACATTCTACATTTTATTCGCGCTCGTAAACATTTATGAGGAATACAATAATTAAAGTCGGCGGCCTCATTTGGGCGGATTGTGCACACGATTGTGAGAAATAATGGAAAGCTTCGCGATTGGAATTTGTTGAGGGGGCTGAGTAATCAGTGCCTTGGTTGGATATTTAAAGGGATTCGAAACAAATCACCGAGCGAGCGAGCCTCTTGTTTGAATAGGCACGGGCTTAATAACTTGAAGATGATACTTACGACTTGGCGTCGGTTCAGGTTTTGGGCGCAGAATTGTTGGCTGGCGTTTGCTATACGTGTTGCCTTATTAAAGCGGAATTACTGTTTTAATAACATCAATATTTTTTCGCTGCTCTTCGCGGCCCATGAAGTTGGCAGCTTGCCGGTTTGTGCAATGCAGGCCAAACACATCCGCAGTACTTCTGAATATATATAGGGTGTGCGCAATCCTGCAAAACCCATTTTAAATTCAAGTTTAAATAAATACATCAAACCTAATTTTTGTTCAAAACATATGCTAAGCTACTTTTTTCAAGTTTAATTACCCACAATAAGTTTTAACCGTTAACATTCATAATTATGAAGCATAAAATAATGACAATGAAGACAAAAACTTTATGGGATCTTCATCGTCGTGTTGCGGTGGCGTTTTTGGCAATCTCCAACAACATTGAACAATAATTTACTCAACTAAAGCACATAATCAACTAAAAGTCGTATAAAGGAGCCGTTTGAAGCAACGCACAACAATGAAGCAAACACCAGCAATACGCGAATAATTGCTATCATCTTTTTGGTGGCGCACTAAAATAAATGATGTAAGGAAGTTAATGCGATATGGATGCGCGCTTTAAGTGTGGCTTGCATTGTATTGTCAGCGGTGATGATGGTGATTATCGCGACGATGGCGGTTTAACAACGTTGGCACTTTACTATTTGTTTTGCGCGCATTGTATTTGTTCCAGCAGTTGTTGTTGGCGCGCTACCACCGAACACTGCTAAGGACAGTATCGTGTTATAATATAGTGCCGTTTGTGTTTAACTTGTGTGAACTATAGTTTCACATAATCGTAATAACAATAATGGTAATATCGTAATAACTGCCGCACCTCGAATACTGCTTGGTTTGAATATAATGCGGCTGATGGCCGACCGGATTAACAAACGTTGAGCAATCGAAACGTGCACGATGCGAAATCAAATCAACGACGCCGTTAACAACTCCCCAAAGTTCCTACACACCAAGTGCGCATAAATTTCGCGAATATCTCGCACGCTATACATATACGATCGAAAGCATCCAGAAACGATTGAATGTGTATGCCGTATCGGATGCACTCACGTGACAAAAAAACGTGGAATATATCATGTGTTATTGGCATAATATTTAATAAATTATGCAGAGCGCAGAGCGCCCAAAGGAAAAAAATCTGCGTGCAGATTTCATACGCTCGAGTTTCCCGCTTTGCAGCATTTTCTGAATTCGTTCCCGTTTAAAATTCTTTGCGTTCCTCATCGTTTTCCCAATGTTCCCTCTTTTTGACGACCACCCTTCAGAGTCATTTCATTCGTGCGTAATGGCAGAATGGTATAATCGGAATAATGGAATCGCATAGCTGTTAATAATTAGTTTTTTAAGAAAATTTTCGGTCGATCACTTTTCTGCGCTCGCAAAACTCCGTTGTTCTCGACGTTTGCAAACTTTAAGCCGCTCTCAACGAACGCAGCTTTCCTTTTGGTCGCAACTAAATGATTGATTGAATAATCAGATGTATCAATCAAACTACTCGTTTCTGCTGCAACAAAAATTCGTCGGGTAAAATGTAATTATCAAAATATATTTCATGCCATTAGAGAAGGAGCAAGCAACATGCAGGCCACTTAACGGATAACGCAATAACGACATTCGCGTCGCATGCGTGTGTAATGGATGCGCAGTAAAATCGCAATAATTTTTTCAACCTTTTAGCCGAAACGCCCGATTTATGCGCGTGCCCCCATAACGGGATGACATTCCGCAATGCTGTGCGTAATTTCGATTAAAATTTATGCGCGAATATCCGTGCGGCGCGCGCGTAAAAATAAATTTTTACCATCGTCGATGGTGCATTACGATGACGGTTGGCATGGCGTGCAAATTGTGTGCAAACCCTCCGACATTTTTATCAGTGAGATTGTTATGATTTTGTATTTATTACCTAGCAAATGTTTGCGGAATGCATCCAGCCCATTTAGCTACCATTCGACATCAAAGTTTATTTCCATAAGAATATTTTTTCGAGCAAGAAGGGCGCGCGATTCGCACCGTTTACGCAATGTACATGACAATTTCTATTTTATTGCCCACTAGTGGCGCACACACGTGGTGCAAAGGCCGACGGGGACGTTGGCGTCGCTTCAGCCGTATCATCATATCATAAAAATAACATCTACAATGTATTGATGCTCCACGTTGCACCGCGTTACACGACGACGACCCACGGTTCGAGTTTATGCGAGCTCGGCGTTTACGTTTTCGAAAAGCGTAAACCATTGCGATTCTGGGGTGAATGCCAACGAACCACGCCATAAAATTTGCGCACCATGACAGGGGAAGCAATTTTCCATATCAAATAAGCTTCCACTTCCGCGCAACGCATTATATATTATGAGTTTGTTTATGTCGCGAGCGTAGGTGGCTCATGTCATTGCTGGGCGCTTGCCGGGCAGAAATGATAAAAGATGCCTATATGCCGACCTATAATGACGTTTTTATTGGATTTGCGGTTCGCCGTGCGCCGATTTTCCTACTTATTGCCGTTAATATTTAATGATACAAAGGTCGCAACGCCAGAGCCAGCGAAACGAAACGTTGGTTGGCGCAAAATTTTGCCATTTATTCCCGGGTCCCATGCAAATAATAATGGCCGGCCTATTAACATATAGGCGGCAACTTTTATAGCCGTGGAAACTTAATCAGAACTTTTATATGCATGGAAAATGGCGAAGGAAATAAAAATTTCACAGTCGCTTCTCTCTCGGAGGTTTTATTTGCGTTTCATTGGAGATGCGCGCTGAATGCTCGGGCGTTTGCTTGGCATCATGGCTGCGAAAATGCCGAAAATCGTTCGCGCGTTCGCTGCTTGCTGGCCGCCTCTTAAAACCGAAACGCTATTCAAAAAAGCAGGAGGACTCTTCAGCCCTGCCGAACGAACGACGACAGCTGTGCTGGCTACACAGACGCGGCGAAATGTTTGCAGGACTTGCGAATCGTTTCGACTCGTCGTTCGTGTTTCCCTGGTTTCCTGCCGCATGCAGACAGCGCAGCGCCGTTCAGCCACTGGCGCAAAATAGTGTAAATGTAATTGAATTGAACTGCGTTCAGCTGCGGGGAGGACGGAAACGACCAATTACTTCGGGGTTAGCTAATTACAACTCCATAGACTTTGCCGACTGCGCTGCCGCTGCGTCGTTCCGCATACAAAGTGTGACCAAACCGGAAATTGCTGGTACTTACTTCGTGTCTTCTTCAATGAGGCTGGACGTGACCGAAGACCCTGTAGCTCCCTCCTGCCGACATTATGCAAATTCGTATCAACACTGGTCTATACGGCTTTCATTCCATTCGTTCCTTAATTTGGATAACGTCATAATTGCGCTGAATCCTGGCTGGAAATTCGCATTAAAATATCGCCTGGAACAGAAAAAAAGTTACTGCTTATATTACAATTTTCTTAGCTTGTATTTCATTTGATTCATCCTTCTTAAAGTATTGCAAATACATTTTAAGATGATGCTTTTAAAAGTTATTCGTAATTAACATTATTGATTTTTCGTTTTCTAATAATTAAAAGCAAGATAAACAATGTGGAATGGTGGTTCAATTTCAGGTGCATAAAGTGAATGTGCAATAAACTTTTAATAAATTAGTCTGGTTGTTTCCACTTATCCCAACTTTCAGTTTTTTTGCATGAATTTCATGTGCAAATTTTGTTGCACATACACGCAGCAATTACCAATTAGGATATTGCATTCATTACGCAGAAGTGCTTACTCAAGCAAACAACCAAACAATAGAAAAAGGCGTGAAGAAAAACGCGAATACAAAGCGCGAGCGGGGAACAAAACAATGAAAATATCCGTATGCAGAATGGATTTTTCTGCAAATTTAATTTAGCATAAATTCCAACGCCGCCGCTGCCGCCGCCGCCGTACAACTATGAGCGTAATAATCATTAAATAATTTTAAATTACCCCGGCCAGCGTCGAGATGGCCAATTCGCGCCGTTCGCGGTGCGCTCGTTTCGCGCATATAATGGAATAAAAACATTCGCTTGATTACGGCGAGCAATGTGGCGATATTTTAATTTACACCCCGCGCATTATCATTGCGGTCGGCATAGTGTTGTTATTGCAAAGAGTAATTTAGTGCCGTATTAAATATTTAATAATATGCGCATGAAATTGAACGTTCACCAACATCATATCTCTCAATGGTGCGGTGCTCTAATAAGAATCGAGGTGGTTCAATGTGGAACTTGCTCGGCTCGTTGCACGTTGAGATGCGACGAGAAGTTCTAATAGAAAAATACTTACGTGTCCTTGATGACACGAGAACTAATAAACAAGTTGGCGAACTTTCCGGCTTGGTTCTTATTGAAGGCCGTCACTGACTGCCAGCAAAGATAGCGTGGTAGTATTATCTGGGGACAAATTGTTGCAGCACAACTTGTTGAACAACTACAAACGAGAAACTTATCAAATATACGCTTTAGCAACTATTTCATAGCGATATTACCTACGGATTTCCAAATATTTTGATGGTACATGTGGCGCCCCCTCTGGAGCGAAACCCGAATCATTGTCGAAATCACCTGGTTAATTTCTTGGGTTTTTTGCCAATTCTCAATGCATATTCTTGGTAATCATCTGCATTATTACAATGTGGGCTTCTTGGACATCACAGAATGGTTTCTAAAATAAAAACAAATACATGAGATCTAGTTATTGACCATCAACATTATGGTGGACTTAATTGAGATTGGAAATGTGATTCGCTTACATGTACATCCATCGATAGAATGCATCGCAGGAAAAAATATAAAACGCTGGACGAGACGTGAAGCACGTGAACATTATGATCCGGTTGTATCCTGCCTGACTTGCCAGTCGGGAATCCAGGATTTGTTGTAATTGAAACGCAGGGCACGTTCCATGGACGAGCAGAAAAAGCAGGCTGCTTGTCCCCCAATAGTGGAAACGAATGTAATTTTAATTTTATAGTTTCACGCTCCGAGAGGTTTTCCGATTGGCATTCAATTGATTACTTGTAAATCGAAATATAAATCATTTAGTACGCACTGTACGCGACCACCGACTGCCATTACTGCCACTGCTTATGACGCTGTTGAATGTCGAGTGCTCTTATCAGCACGAAAATGGCCGTCGATTTTACGGCAGTGCAAAGGTGTAAATTAAGTTGCCTACGCGTCCGGGGTACCGATACCTGAAACGATCAAATTAAGCAAATTAATCAATGGAATGCGATTCGAAATATTCGATTGAACTCGAGCAGCACGGCAGACGGAAAGCACGGAAAAGCGACGTATTTTAATTCAAAACACTTAGCTAGCGCGCACTCGAACACCGTATAAAGGTGTGCGCTGCGTGCTGCGTACTTACGCCAAATGCGCCTCCACGAGCACTACTAGTAATGTGATTTAATTAAAATACATTTGAAGCCGTTTTGGGCTCTTTCCCTTTGTTATTTCATTTTGTTGCACGTCCAATTCCGAATGCCGTCGAGTTCACAACGCGTTGGCGGCGCTGCTGGTGCTCCAGTGAAGATGCTGGGGGCCGCCCCCCAGAGCGATTGAATGAACCAGGCGATTTTAAGAAGTTAATTAATTAAAATGCGATCGAAAATAAGTAATAGGGTTTGCGTTTACCTTTCCAATTTAATTAGATTCGACGTCGAGGCGAAGCTCTGCGCTGCGTTCCGCACACCTAGCAAATATTGTTGTTTCTAATCTAACCCAAGAGGCACGCTTCTTCGGCAACTCGCACCTACAAATTGAGAGAAGCACACGAATTCACGTTCTGTTATCATTACAATCAATTCTACTTTAATGTCTCTACATTTGCGCGCTAATCGTGTGTAAATTGTTGGCTGAACAATTCACACTCGATATAGGTTATGTCAAGCAGGTAACCGTGGAGGGAGTAATGACTTTATTCCCTCTACGCAAACTTGCGTTACCATGACAACAGTCGGTGTCAACAGACAACATTACCGACTACAGTTTCCTGTAAAATTACAGTTTACTGTATTGTTACAGTGTGCTATCATTTTACAGTTTACTATATTTTAAGTTTAACTGTGAAATGAATACAAAATAATTACAAATAATTACAAATTTAATGAAACCTTCGGTTGCCTGGAAGTGGAACGGCGAAATGAAGCAGTTAATCAGGAAAATTTAATATGGCCGAAGCTCCCGAGGGAAACGACTCACTTCCTTCAATGGCGCAACATCGTCAGCATGTTAATGTGTGTACATTTGCCAACTTCCGCCTCTTCTTCGCCTTCGCAGCGCGGATATTGTTTAACGCCGGGCGCCAAGTGCAGCCGCTTAGAACAAACCCTGAAGGAGAGAGCGTCGGGAAGACGGGAGGCGGCGTCGAAAAAGCACAAAATAAGCGAAAGGCAACCCCCGAGTGCGCAAAAAATCATATTATAGAACCGGGAAGTTGGCCGGGCGCACCGGTAGCAACCAAACTCCTTCCCAACTAACAACGACGAGCACTTGTTAATTTCACATAAGATGATGAAGTTGCAACGGGCACAACGAGTACAAAGCGGCTTTCTTATTGTAAGAAGTGTATCATGAACAAGTGGCAGGCGGAAAGCTCACCGGAAGTTTCCGTGCGCTCATCAAGTATTTATTTATTAAAAAGTTTCAGTTTAACGCGCCCCAATGCTAAGCGGAAGCAATATCTTGGCTGTAGAGGGCGCGACCGGTCTGATTTGCTCATTAGTATTGCAGGAAACTGTAAATAAAGTAATGAGATGCGAGCGGGGGTGGATGTGTGAAAAATATTAATGTTTCCCGTTAAAACATGGTTTGCAGTTTGAATGTGATTTTCTACAACTTTTGTTATTAGCTCTGAAAGCAGCCAGACAATTTTAATGAAGGGTAGTTTTATAGGCAATTAAATGTTCAAATAATGTTAAACTTCATAAAAGTACTTTTGAGAATGATATTCTCTCAGAAATTTCCTGTACTTCAAATTGGAAGTAATTCTTACATGAGAAACACCCAAAAAAAGGACTTATAGGGTGAACTATAGGCAACCTCCCTTACCCGTTTTTTCATAAATTAGCTATAACTGAAGCATTTTAGTTGATTACAATTATTTGAACGATCTTTTTGTTGAGAATATTAACATTGTTAACCTTACAAAACCCAAAAGCAAATTAACCTCTCTTAAAACCATACTAAAACCCCCAATCAAAAACAATATGCATATGCTGGAAATTAGCCACCCTTTAATATGATACCAAAGCAGGCGTTTGTTGTCTTTTATCACACCCTTCCAAACACAAAACAAGCGTTCCCGAAATTGTTATCAAATCGTTGAATGACTGAATGACTGGGCGCAAAGCAAACAAATAACAACATGCGATATCGGCCATTTTGCGGCTGGATCCGTTGCCTTCAGTCGTGACACTGAGGGGTTAATTAGAATTGCAAACGAACGAGAGGAGCACGTCGTTGTTGGAGGCGATGGGGGCGGCGGCTGTGACAGGAAAGCAAGCGGGGGCGCAAAACAGAACAGACACGCCATAGAATGCGGATGGTCCAAAGGGGGCGCGCGTGGCTGAATCGGTGGCGGTCATGGAGGAGATTGAAACACGGAAGGTTTTGCCACCACAAGCAGCAAGGTTACCGAATTTCCATTGCAAAACAGATCGGATCACGTGTCTCGTCGACACCGACTTGTCCGCATTATTCCTTCTTACTTCCGGTCCAAGTTAGGGGAGAGAACTGTAGATAGAGAAGATGGTCTCAAGATGGCGAAACAATATAAGAGGGTAGTACTATATTTTGGACGCAACGTTCCAAATCGAGTTTGGGCGTTTTATTTCTTTGGCAAACTTTCAGTTTTAACTTTGGTCCATTCGCTTCGGTTCTTAATGTGTTCCTTCAGGTCTTTCTCTTGGACATTCTCCATCGTTTTAGTTAGGGTTGACAAATTTGATTCGGGGATGGTAAAAAATTGCAATATGTCGGATTTAATTGAGATAACTTGAAATTAGTATTCAATTGTTTGATATTTTCCATAAAATTTGGCTAATGTTTGTATTGATGGTTGTATATCCCTACTAGAAGGGTTACATTTTTCCCCCAGGATGGCGCTACTTATTCTGAACAAAAAAACTCACAAAAAGGGGATAAAATTAATTTGACCAGCTAATTATAATTGCAAATCGCCTTGATTGAATCGATGGGAATACGAAAACGTGAGGTATCTTCCGATCAGAAATGGCAAACACTTGATTCACGCAAAAGGTCATCGCGGTGACAAAGCTGGCAAAAAGTCAGCACACGATGGCACGTTTACAAAGCGATGATGGTAATCGACCCCTCAAACCAACTACCGCAACCCACATTGCCAAATCAATAACCATCCCCCAGATAATGCTGATTGACATTATTTGCGCACATCACGGCCAAATTGCGAAAAAAAGACCTGGAGTTATGACCTCATTGATTCATCCCCTCGTGGCCATCGAGGCCAGCAGGATAATTAGACTTCCTTTCAGCGTTTGTTTCAATTCCCCGTTTTCGTCTCATTGGCGAAAATGCTTGCGCCCCGAAAATGAGCCCAAATCCTCGACGGGGCGCGTTCACGTAATCAGCGATTTGTGGATTCATTTTGGCAGCTCATTTCTATGGAGATTTGATTGCCGCTAATTGCGCCCTTATTCAAAGGAGGAGGAACCGAGAAGAGCAAAAAAATGACGTGTAACGAGATTTGCGGTCAAACACGCTTATTTCTTCCTCTTGGAAAATTTTCCAAATTAAACCCTCGATGTATTTCGGCTGGGAAATTACGCGTTTGTTTTACATTCGAGGCCTAATTGCGGATGTTGGCCGCAATTCAATTAATGAAGGTTAAATACGGTCTTAATTTACTCTATATCTTGTGTGCAGATAGGCTGAATGGAATTTGCCCTTAGATAATATATTATGAATTCATGGGGTATTTTGCAGAAATGAAATTGGAGGATGGCAAAAACTAGGTCTGAAATGTTCAACTTTAGGGCTGAAAAACATTTTGAATTGTGGTAACTAATACATTCTAGAAGGATATCTCAAGTTCCCAAATGGACTAAAGTGAATACAATTACATTACAAAAAAAACATCACTTTTCTTCAAATGAAAATTCTAAAAATGCTTTGAATATAAATTGTTTAGCTACCAAAATATATTTCATACAAAAACAGCAAAAATTGTTAATTGTATGATGCCTCATTGTTACTAGCAAAACTAGTAATAAAAATAATCATCGGCATAAATTTTGGTAAAATAAAAAATATAAATTTAAATATCAATCAAAATGGATCGCATTTAAATGATTGAATGTCGTGTCAAAATTGAAACATGAATTACAGCAATTTGAATATGAATAATTCCAGAATGTAATTTTGTTACCTATCAATTCAAATCTAATTAGTAATTTAGTATAAAAGCAATGATGTCCATCAACAAAAACATCAGTACAACTGCAACAATCCTTCAGTTAACAACAACAAATTCACTCAAAAATACAACATGAAATTCTCAATTGCATTCCTCGCTTTGTTTGTTCTTGTAGCAATTGTTACCATGGTAAGTTTCAAGTTTAAACTTTTCAACTTCAAGTGTAACTTTTTAACTTTAAGTATAGCTTCTTATTAATAACAATTTTAACTTTTTAACATCAAGTTTAACTTCAATATGTTTTGTTGTTTTCTTCAAATACAGAGCAATGATGTTTCTGGTCAAGATGTAGCAACAATGAGTTTGGATCTTGGAGCTGCAGGAGGCAAGGGTCAAAAAGGCGGAAAGAGTGCTGACCATCGTTCAGAAAAAGGTGCCGAAATGTCTGCCAAGGGTAGAGCTAAAGCTTTAGAGAAGAGTAAGGGGAAAAGTGCTGGTAAACAAGCAGCTTAAAACCAAATTAAGAGTAAAATTTCTCTGGGATAGGTTACAAACATATTGTATATAATTTCAAGAAGATAGATGCAAAAATATAAAAGGATTAACAAATTGAATTGATTGGTTCCTTTCCAGAAAACTTGCCCTTGAAAAAATGTTATTCCTAAAAACATTAAACCTTTTTCTTTGTTTCAAAACTGTTAAAAAATGGTGAGCAACTATCAAATACAGTAAAAGATCCAAAGAAAGTTCTTGAAAATTCTTGGGGGGGAAATAGGAGATGGGCTTTCCAATTTGGAAATAAGAATCTTAAGGGTTAACATTTAAGAGTATGTCTTTGATATCTTTCTATAGAAAGTTGTCTTCTATTGGTATCTAGACAAATTCACAGGTGGTTTCACATTAACATCATATACACAAAAACAAACAAATTGAAGCCCAGAAGCAAATCAGTTCGTTATCGACGAACCCAATGTACACCCCATGATGATTAGAAGTAATAGTTAGTAGTTAGTTAGAGTTAGTAGAAACTGATCCCAAGCGGTGATGTCCGAACACAGTTCTCGATATCAAATGTTACAAGAATTGCGTTTGGACAATCAGAGCCTGGAACTGAAAATGAGTGGTAGTAGCATGAAGGCCCAAGTAGAAGTGATTTTGTAGCAGTAGCAGTAGTAGCAGTAGTAGTAGTAGTGATTCAACAGAAGAGGCAGCAAGTAGATTAGTATTAGACCCAGCACCAAAAGTGGAGTCTGGCAGAAATCTGGGGGAATCACCAATCCCTCGCGAATCGGTTCGAACACCACGCCGAAAACGTACGAGGGCATACAGAAACAAGGATGGGGGGCAACGAAATGAAGATGGTTACATATGGGCTATGCATGTAATCTAACCTGGATGTGTCGCATTGATACGAGCGGAATTCGTGTGCAGAACTAGTTTAATTTGGACGCAGTTCGATACGGATCAGTTGATGGAGGGTGGAGGTTGTACTCTTCCTCCTGCTCCTGCTCCTCCAGCTCTGGATGGATGGCGGATTTGGGATAACGGCCCATACAAGTTTGTATTAGTTCTCTGCTGAAGTTGTGTTTACACTTCGATGGCGTTTGGCGTGTGTGTTCACACTTCAAAGAATCATCGCGCATCCCTCGCATATTTCGCTTTGATCTTCGACGTGTGATGTGTGATCCTTCACTTCGCCTACCATTTCCAGATCAGAGCAACAAGTCACACGTTTTTTCCCCAACAATTCTAGGCTCATGTTCCAATGTCAGTGTTTTGGTGTTTTTCCGGGAAAGTTTTCATGTTCCAATTGGGAATATGTACACTTTTTTTCTGGTCTTGAGTGAAGAGGAGTAATGTAACTGATAGCTGTTTGGATGTTTCAAAGAAATATGTTGGAACAAAACGTACAAATTGCATTGATATTGGAATATACAAGAGTTCTTATTTTTCTTTGAGAAATTAGTTGAAGTTTTTACTAAATAACAAAGTTTTTGCTTCAACCTTTTGTATGAACCTTTTAGGGGTAAGTTAGATAACCAACAGTGCAACGTGTATTGTTCATTGCCTACGAGTAGTACTTCAAGGATAACAGCAAATTGAAGATCATAGAAGAAAGAAAATGTTAAGAAGGGGAACTTACATATGTGTGTTCATATGTTAAGAAGTACTCAAACTTCTTGAAGATGACTCTTGGTACTTTACAGTTGCATAACTTGAAATGCCACCTCCGTTCGCCTTTTTCATCACGAAGGAGTACAACTGGTTGCCCTCCATTCGACTAGTGTGACTGTTAATGTGATGGATGGTCTATTATTTGCTCTGGGGCCTTTTCACCCCATTTTCCGGACCGGGGAAAAAGATTGCATTCTGCGCGCACATCGACAAACGTCCTTCATCGTCATCCTCATCGTCGTGAAGCACTCAGTTATTGTTGTTTGTTTGCGTGTTATTGCTCGCGTCGTCGGAGCCTTGTCAACGAAAGAGGGCGCTGAGATGAGCCGCAGAAAAGCGCGCCTTTATCTTGATTATTTGTATGACTTGTTTACAGGGATGACAATGCGCAAAAAAGGCCGGCGAAAAATAATAGGATTCGCGAGCAGTCATTCATCGACATTTTCGTTTCGCGAATCTTCCTCCTCTGCGTGTGTATTTTATCCGCCATTGTTGTTGGCTAAGTGGAAGAATGCTTATTTGATCGTTATTTGCGAGGTTAGACATATCTCTCTCGAGCATCATGGGTGGTGTATGGGGGGAAGTATACATGCAGTCCGCAAGGAGCCAAGGGCAAAAAGCAAGAAAAATGTTTTCCTAGGAATGGCCGTATACAAATACGAAATGAAAACAGAAAATAGAGGAGATACACACAAAGCGGAAAGCACAAAAGGACCTTGAACGATCATACAATGGTTCCTGGAGGATGTGTGTGTGTCGGGATTGTTGGAAGAGACCTCTGGAACGACGGGCGCAAAGAAAATATAAACATTAGATTCTTTTGTGTCTCTCATATTTTCAGCTAATTTATCTTCTTGCTTGTTGTCCCTAATGTGTTTCGACGATACCAGGCTATAAATAAGCCCGTGGTTGCACAATGGTGATGAACTAAGCATATAATTTATTGATTATCGATTATGTAATAATTTTTTGAGTAGGCAACCAAGAAAACCCATCTTTAAATTCTGGGGATTCAAGAAAATGCAATGTTTTTTTATGACCAGAGATGGCAATTAAAGTTCTAATTAATAAATTGATTCATGGTTCGTATTGAATTTTGTTTTTAATGGTCCAAACTTTAAAAATTTCAGAAAATTGTAGATAACCAACAAAACATTGATTATGGATTTTCCCCAATTAGAGAAGTTGGGGTGGCGGCAAAAAAAAATGATTTCCGAGTTGGTAGATTGGTAGAGGACGCAATTGAATTTGCATGCGAAAATGTGACTGCGATTCGGCCGAAGCCGATGATGATATCCGGAATTTCCGGGGGCGGCGTACTCGACAACTCGGCTGATATTTATTCCAGCGCACTCGAACCGTAATTGCCCATGAATTATGCAATAAAACTTATTTGCGACTTTCGTGTATTAATTAAGATAAAAGATATGCGGCTGGCATCGCGCCGCCTCCGCCTTCGCTGAATGACAAAACGAGTTTTGGGGGGCGGCTTTGGGAGGTTGATGATGGCGCATCGTCTGAGATTGCCGCATCGCGATGACGTGAGCGGTACTCGATATTAGTCCTAATGGCTTTTCAGTCGATGGGGGGCGGCTGTTGGAGAACCACCATGCAAGTGGGGGGTGGTAATCGTTGCGAATTCTAACGAAATTCGGCGCAGCTGGTAGCAAAGCCAAAAACTGCAGCACCCAGAACCACCAAAGGCAAATACATTGAAGACTACTACTGTTGCTGATGCTGCCGCCCCCGATTCGGACCAGTGCACAAAATGGCCGGCAAGGAGTGAGGGAAGCTTTTATTTACAAATTGGCCCATTTGTATGCAAGCGGCGTGCCGAATGTTTCGGCCAAAATACGACGAGTATACACAGACAATACACACGGGTTCAACCGCCCCCTTTTTGGGCCAGAAAAGCGGGTTGAGTTGTTGCTCTGACTGTGCTCGCAAAACTTGCAAAAGAATTAGCCGCCTCACATACAGGGTGTTTGCACCTTTTCGGTGGTTCTTATCTGTGTTTGTGCAATGGATGAGGTTGAGTTGAGGGTGGCAAAAATTGCGCGAGCTGAATTTCAAATTCGAAATTAATAACGCCCCAAAACCAACATTTGCATTTCGTGCATTGATAAAAAATGCAATCCAATTAGTCATCCGGCTAATAACTGAATTTAATTGAAGATCTACGTGCTTCAAGCATTCAACATTCCAACTTTAGTCATCATTTTTTGCTCAGCGAATTTGATCATTCTTTTTTTGCAAATGTCTAAAGTAATTAAATAATTGAATTGGCATTTCATTAGAAACACGTTTCATTGAAAGGTAATTAAAGGACAAATTCCAAAAGAGATAGTTAACAGATTTATCTTTGAGAATTTTGATGAATTTATAAGCTTCAGGAAATTTTTAGAAACTTTTTCAAACAAAACCAAGCAGTCAAAAACGAATTTCAACTTTAGGAAACTTTTTTTACAAATTCCTAAACTAAAAATATGTTTGAAGTTGTGATATATTTAGAAATACGTTTCTGAAAATCTTTTATTAAAAATTTGATAAATCAAAAATTGCAAAAAACAAGATTTGCTAAATGTCTTCTTCATTTTAAATTTTGAAGATTTCTTCTAACTTCAAAGTGACCAAAAACAAATAGCAAGAAAGAAATGAAGCTTCTGATGGATTTAAATTTTTTTCAGAAGTTCTAAAAAGGATTTTTTCAGAAAATTTTGGAACAGTTGATGGAATATATTTCTGAGATCTTCATCTTCTATCATAACCAAACAGATATTGAAATTCTCTTAGGGAAAATACGAAAAACTCCAAATGTAGCAAAAATATAACCTCCCATACATTTTTATTGCCTCTTCCATTGTCGGAAAAATCCAACACAAAAAGCTGATGGAACATAAAGAGAACTGAAAAATGCACAATAACCTGGCTGCTTGAATGCAATGGACGGAAGAGAAGAACAAATTTGAAGAAATAACGCGCTATTACATGAAGATGATGATGATGATGCCTTAAATAAAGGCCAACGACAACGAACAAATACGAGAACGACAACGAAAATAAAATATAAAATGAAAAATAAAGCATCAAATGCATTCCTCTGGATACACACATCTTTCTGGAAGAGATACAGAGTGAGAGTGAGATGCAGGGAAATATGGAAAGCTCTTCTAGATTAAGATCCACTCACTCTTTACGTTTTATGCGCAAAAGGGCCGAAGCTTTCCGAAACGACGGAAAATTTCATGCCGGAATAAAGAATAATCATCAAGGAATCACATCAACTTTTATATATTTGACAATAATATGCGAGTCTCCGGGGAGATATTTTCCCGTCCCATCAGATGAAAACGTCGTCTTATTAGTCTTCATAGCATCTTGTACTTCAGAAATCATTGTTTGATACGAAAAAATAAAAAAGAAAAAGTTTCGACGTGTAGCGCCATCACTGAGCAACTTCAGCAACGAAAGAGGGGATTTTTTTGGGGGGATGATGAACTTTGTTGGCAGTTTGTTGAAGTACAATATTGGCACGCTCCTCGAAGGAAAATATAAGGACGCCAAGTGGCGAAAAAGGTTCAAAGAACTCGTCGACAAACTCGAGAAGCCTTAAAGTCCTGTCGTCCTCCTGTCGAGTTCTGGAGGCGGCGGCGGCGGCGGGATGACATAATCAATTTGAGAGGAAGGCGAAGAGGGCGACACATTATTAACTTCGCCCCCAGAATTCCGCGCCCCCGCACGGTGACGTCAATTGGCATTGAGATTTGCGCTCAATTTTGTTCCGTTTTTTGCCGCGTTCTCAATGAGACGTCGTGCCCAAAAATGTGTGATGGAGGGGGTGGTTCGGACATGAAGTGTATAACAGTGGAAGAAGGGATATTATCACCTACTTGAAGGCCTAATCCACTCCTTTTCTTTTATTTACGAGGGGTTGAAGAAATGCTTATTCTTTTATTCCACCACCCTCCGAGCGACGCGAGTGGCACCATCTATCTATCCTACCTGCCGCCCCCTTGTCGTCGACGCGCATTGCTGCCAACTTGATATACTTGAAGCAATTGTCCTGCGTTCTTCTCGCATCGAGCAAAGGAAAAAGGAGGCGGCGAAATCTCTTTCGACCACTTTTAGATGAATGACGCCGGTAACAACACGCACTCGAGAAGAAAATTACATAAATCGCGTGTCTTTTATCTTGCGAATGTTTGCTTAGTAGCTCGTCGTCTTCATTCGTCTTGCTTTGTGCGCGCTTAAGCGATGAAAAAATTAGATTTACCCCCTTGCTACGCCTTTGGTGAGATCTAAGGGGATTCCCCCGTTTACTCTTGCGCATCATAAAAGTGCGGCGGTAAATTGAAAAACAAAAAAAAAGTTAATTAAACTTTGTTCTCTGCCACGTTTTTCGGCATCGTCATCGTCGCTGATAAAATTTAAACAGCAATAAAATGTCGTCAAAAACTTACGATATTACTTTCAAAAGTTTCCATCCCCCTCTCCCACTTTTTTCCTCCCCCCTCTCCCCGTCTTCCTCTCGGGGACACTTTTCGGCTACATTTTGGCACGGCTTGGGCGCATAATGAAGGCAATTAGAAATCATGTTCGCATGGAATTTCGTCACATTAATTTCGGGGTTAAGTTGCGTTTAATTATGACAACTGCAAGAAGATGTCGGGGCTTCATTGCGGTGATGGCGGCAGCGTTATCGCAAGCTAACCGACGCTGTCGCTGTCAACCACCCGCCTTACTCCACCAGCACCAGTAGCGCCCTCGGAATCTTGTGAAGAAGAAGTGAAGTCGTTCGAGTTTCAAAAGACCGACAATTTAATAATAATTTTAACGAGGTACTGCTGCTGTCTGGGTTGTCGCATCAGGCGCGAGACTTTGCTCGTCCCTGCAGATTGGGGTGAACAACAGACTCGGAGGGTGGTGGCGCTGCGAACGCCGACAGGATGGGAGCAAACCTGGAGCGAACTGGAGACGACGGCACAGCTCGTCCAGAAGACAATAATAATAACTCCAAACGCGACAATAACGAAATCATCCTAACGACATAATTAAGCTACTACACAACAATGTTGGTGTATATTTGGTTGCGTACACATTAGGCGCTGTACGGGTAAACTACTGATGTGGTAATAAACTTTGCTTATTGTTTCAAAATGATATGACATAATAACAAAAGAACAACACTCATAATCAAGTAATTGATTAATGTGTAATTACACTTTTTGGGAAAAGGGAGGCAATTTCCGTCAGGGTAAATTGGGTTGCCTAACTCGACATTAGGGTATAAGGACATAAAAACACTAACAAATTACTAATGCTGAGGCAATCAACATGAAGAAACAATTAAATAACGATTCGGAGCAGTCACAACAACATTTATGAGTTGTTTTGGTTGCCTATAAGCGAGGCAATTAATCAAACCCTGTTCATTTGTCCGAATGTCTCACGTTAGTTGGGGGGGCGGCAGGGATAAATGTGACGCGTGGAGCGACATTAGTCGTGGTTTTTGATGCATTTTACGAGCGCGCATTGCCGGATGCATCCAGGCCGATGCAATCGCCGCCATTGCTGCCGCCCCCACGTGCACAGATTGCGTCGATAATGCATGGTCGAACTGTGCTGGTTGGGGGGGTGGTTGATTTACTGCGGTCACGGCACTTGTGCGACCAAACAACACCCGCTCTGGACCACCATTTGCAATGATGGTGGTGGTGGTGGTGGTGGCTGATGGTTGCCGCCACCAGTGACCATGGGGGCACATGCTTCACGGTTCCTTGCCAGCCGCCGCCGCCCCCGATATTTGCATGCGCTCGCATATTATCGCCGTCGATCTCACTCATTGTGTGAGCCAGAGTGTAGTGTATGGGGGGTGGCGGACGATTGGGGAACCAGCTTGCAAATTAACTGGACGTCAAGTGTACGTGCTGCCGCCACCAGCGCGCACGCCACCAAACTGTCCGAATTGTGTCGGAGAGTTGTCGGGTGGCGGCAATGGACGCAAGGATGTTCGAAAAAGGCCGCAATCGAACGCTGTTCTCCGAGCGATGTCGATCGCTAAATCTACGAGCGCCATCGTCGGTCGCCGCCGCCGCCGCCGACCAACGAAATTACCATCAGGGCGCACGAGGGGCACTAAACGCATAATTTATTTACGCGTATCACGCGAACCGCTTCGGATCGGGGTCGTAACCGAAGAGACCCTCGAGGGATGCGAGCATCATGACCGACAAAAATGATGGGGTTCACAATCGAAGATGAACATTCTGGATCATTGTCGGTAAATTTAGTTGCTTATCTTTAAGGGGCACGCATTGACAATTCATTACATTTTACTAATTTCAAATGAATAGATTTGATATCTTGATAGATTGTAGAAAAATTTGAAATGTCAAAAGTTTCATTTGTCATAGAAATGAAATTTAAAGACAAATATGTCACTGGATGAAAATTGAATTGCCTATTTTCAGGGGCATACATTGACAACCCTTTAAAAATTTCGTTATTTCAACTGAATTTAAAAATTAATTTTATATGCTTATCTATAGGAAGTTAATTCCTCTCAAAATTTTCAAAACTTCAAGTGAATTTCAAAATAAATTTTATATCTTAATCTGTAGGAAGTTAATTCCTAACCTCAGGCTGTTTTTAATTATAACAATTAAATTTTAATTTGTCTTAGAAATGAGTTTGAAATTCGGTGACAAATTGATTTCGAAACCACCAAAACCACAATATTAATATTTCGTCTTGACTTCAATCAGAGAGAGCGGAAATATAATTAAATTCGCAGCAATAATGAAAAAACAACAATACGATGTAAACTTGGTTGCCTATGCTACCAACCGCCTCCCGAAACAATTTCTAATTAAAATCTTATCGATTCCTATTAAGCCTCCAACATCTGGAGTTCTGGAGGCTGGGGGGTGGATGCTGAGGGGGCTGTTCTTCGTTTGATGTGTCAATTACAAACATGTCATTCATTCGTTCGGCAAAGTTGATATTTTTTTTTGCTCGACTGGGGGTGGCTATGGTACGGTCCTTGAGGAAAGCCTTACAAGAGCAGCACAACAGCAGCAACAACAACAACAACATCACAGCATGGCGTATTTCTTAAGAATTCCTCGTGCGCCGCCCCTTCTTCTTCTTCATATTTGCACGCGGGGGCGGCTTTGTGCGAGGCGAAAAATGCGAAGCCGTTCCCCGCGAGGAGCAGCAGCACACAGCAGCAAATTTTCCAACGTTTACTCGCACTGTATTTGAATAAATTTTCGTCGTATGATGCGACGCGGGAGGCGGCAGCACGCGCGCGCGCCTGTACCTTAGAAATATGGGTGAATTCAATTACGCTGGGCGAATTTAGTGCCGTGCCACTAAATGGCTTTAATACGTCGCGCTCGAACTGCCGCCGCCGCCACCACCGCCAGTTTATTCATTGTGCGCTCTGCCACCCCCCAAATGCTGCCACCACCCGATGATGGCGCCCACGACCGTTTCCTTATTTCCATTTCGTTCGTTCGTATGTACGGGTTTTTTCTTTATCAGTAATGGCCTAATGCTCGTCGTATACGTAATGAACGCGCTGGAATCGTCGTGCGAACTGCACTCGAAAGGCAAATGTCCTCGTTGTGTTTATTGTAATGTCGGAATTTCGTGCTTGAGGCGCTTATTTTTTCCCCCCACATTTATGTTTTCATCATATTTCTTTTCGCTCGCTTTGCCTCCACGAATAAAATACTGTTGGTATTGCTAAAAACCCTTGAAAAATGTTCTTTGACTTGCTTTTCCATGCCAGAATTAAGCTGACTTGTAAATTGAGAATTTTTGATTTATCATCAAATTGCATTTTTAGGTACCCCATTTTGCAAGTTCGAGTATTTCTGAGTTTCGGACAGATTCGGGACCTTGACCAATGATATTTTTTCGTCAAAATACCATAGATGCCCTTTGAATCATCCAATTCGGTCCATTAGTTACGGAGATATGAAAATTTTTGAAAACTAGCGATTTTAAGAATTTCATATCGCGTTTTCTACTCTCCCAATTGCCAAAAGGGCATGAACCCATAGAATTTTAGAAAGTGCTCATCAAGACCTACAATTTGGTTCCAATTTTAGTTTTATTGGTCCAACCGTTCAAAAGTTATACACAGTTAAAGACGCGAAAAAAAGCAAAATTTTTTTATTTTTAGGACCCCATTTCTCAAGTTTGGGTATTTCTGAATCCTGTACAGATTCGGGACCATGACCAATGCTATTTTTTCGTCAAAATACTTAAACGTCATTTGAATCATCCAAATCTGTCCATTAGTTTCGGAGATATGAAAATTTTTGAAAACTCTAGCAATTTTAAGTATTTTTTATCGCTATTTTCGTATTTTTTCTTCGAATGCAATTTCTGCTCTCCCAGTGACCAAAAGGGGCATGAACCCATAGATTTTTGGAAAGTTCTCTTCAAGACCTACAATTCGGTTCCAACTTTACTTTTATTGGTCCAACCATTTAAAAGTTATACGCAGTTAAAATTAATTAAATGCAAAGTAAAAATTTGCTCCATTCTGCAATAATTCAAATTCCCCTCATATTTTTGCCATTAAGCCGATATAACAAAGCAATGAAAACTATTGATAAATAGGTCATTAAATATCCAAATAACACCACAAAGGGCGATTATTATAATTGCAATCATAATTAGCCGTCCAAAAATGGGCAGAAACGAGCAGGAAGAATGTGCGTCGAATATTTCAGTACGCAATTACCACTCCGATCAAACCACCTTCGAGGGGAGGCAGACAGAGGTGGTTGGTGTTGGTGGCGGTGGCGGTGGTTGTGGCGGTGGCGCTCGCATAGCACGCATACATACAATTTTATGGTATGCAATCAATGCGAGCAATGGCGAGCATGCCGCGTGTGCATCATCAACATAATACTAATTAGCATATCAAAGCGAGCGCTGCCATTGAATTACATGAGGGCAATAATTGACCTGGCCGGCCGATAAATTGACCGCGCTTGTGTTTATATTCCGTGGGGCGGGTAGAACCCGGGGGTGGTTCACCAGATGATGGTGAGATGGTGGATGGGCGAGCTAAAACCACCACCAGGTACGATGACAGATCGAAATTAGTTACTATCGCCCACGCATCTATCGCCTTTGATAACAGAGGATTGCTTTCATTATCAGTACCATCCCCCCATTCCACTCCCCTCCACCACCACTTCTTGGCAACAATGTCCCGCACAAAGAAACCCTCCATTGTGCCCATGAATGATAACATTATCGTGCCATATTGTGGCAGACTTAAAGTTACCCCAATCCGACAACAGCTTTCAACCCCAAAAAGTTTGTTTTGTGTGGCGTTCGCGAAGGAAGAGATGTCCCACTTTATGCCACTCTGCGTGGCGCGGGGGTGGCTGGTCGACAATGGGCGGAAAGTTTGGTGGCTTCGTCGCGCATGCTGATTTCGAACCGAGTTATTAGAAAAACCCATGCTAGGCACTTCAAAACCATCATCATTACCATCATCATCATCAGCCTGGTTCTTCTACATCTTCTTATGCCACATCTTCATGCACGCATCGTTGCGGTGCACGCAGAGTGGATGCTCATCAATGTCTTCCGAGAGATGAATAAGTTTAATAAAGAAAACGAGCCTCGTTGGTGGTTTCATTCAAGATGGTATGAGCTGCAGAAGAAGTGAAACCAAGGGACAGGGAGAAGAAGAGGCGCTAATGACTCGTTGACTATTAGGGAGCACTCGATGATGGCTTGAGCGCGCACTTCCGGCTTTGTGGGTTGCTTAGTGGCGAGTGAATGAAGAGTTCCGAAGACCCTCACAACCTCAAGTTGTCTTCATCGCCCACAATCAAGACGTCTGCTTCTTCGATGGGTTTTGTAGCATATGTTGGCGTGTGGATTCAATAAAATACAAATTGAAAACGGCCGGAAATAAACTTGGATTTCATCTTGATGGGGGGCTTCCAAATATAACGGAGTTAACGCTGCGTAACCAAGAGACCCAGAAGGCACACAAGGCCCATTTTTGGCTGTGGGGGGCGGCATGTAAGATGATGGGGAAATTGATAGAGAAGATGGAACCGACGTGTGGGGGTTTTCCCGGAGGGCGGAGGATAAAAGCTCCGGGAAATAACACGCAAGAATAAAAGTTGAACCGGAGGGTTTTACGAGTATTGCATGGATCTCAAGCATGCAAGATCCAACCGCAAGGACAACGAAAATGTCTTGACCTCGATACAAAATGAAACCTACAAACATCATGACGTATGTGGTCAAAACTATCCCCTCTACTTTATATCCTCCAACATCCTTTTTTCCTACTTCCTCCTCCTTCCCCTCCTTCTTCCTTCACTTTTCTACACGAACCAACAAACGTGAAGTTTATTTTAATTCCTCTTGGAAAATCCAAAACTAAAAAATGGTTAAAAAATATAAAAAATAACCCGAATGTACCACAAGAAAAACGACCAATGTGCTGGCAAACTGTATGCAAATATCTGGATGTAGGAAGCAAGGTGAGCGTAAATAAAGTGTAATTTAGGTGGGAATAGTAATTTTAATGAGAGTCGCGGGTGTAATTTATGTTCGCACGTCTAATGCCATGCTCGCATTCATTCATCCTACGCCCCCCAACCAACCCAAACTTCTTGCATTTGCACCCACACCTCTCTTGTGCAAGCTCTAGTGTATCATCATCATCATCATCATTCCCGGCTCTCCCATGTTGAGAGAATGATGGGAGGAATGAGAGGGCTTCGTAAAATGTTGAGTGCATGCAGGAGGCGCACACATCGGTTGAAAGGTACACGCAAATTAATAAGCTTTTCGTCTTCCATTTCTTTCCACCTTTTCACCCCAACCTTCGTAA
>JARJDZ010008297.1:0-10124 GCA_030264555.1 Aleochara sp. GC000083
GGCCATTGTTTGCTGCCATCTTCATGCGCTGAATGCGGTCGGCAATTGGCATTTGTGCGAGGGAAACCTGCAAGTGATATCTTCATTAACCCAATTGTTTCCTCTTGTTGCCAAGGACACATGCATGGATGGAATTAGTTTGATGGTAAATGTTAGTATTCGAGTCCATGAAGAAAACGTTTTGGATAGAAATTAAGAGAAGAAAAGAAGAGAGAAAGTTGAAATATATCCAGAGGAAAATAAATAAGTCACTAAGGAATCGCAAATCTGCAAATTCCAATCAAACAAATCATGAAATCTTTTGATCCTCTGAAATGATTCGATATTGTTTTAGAACTTCATTTAAGATGTCTTCATTCAGAAAGTATTTGAGTATATATTGATTTTAATTTGTAATTGATTTCGTGATTTCTTCTTCAACCTCTTGATAAGGTACAAAATAACAAATGATTTTAATGATGCTAATAATGATATTTATCAATATTGCGTATTAAAACACACCTGCAAATTTATACCTAATAATCAACACTTTTACAAATAAATTATGAATTTGTTTGATAAAAATTTGTCGTTATGAACAAAAAGGGAACATTTCATAACTATAATTTATTAACAATTCATAATAATCTTATCAATAATAAGACATTTAATATCATCGCATATAAAATCATATCTGAATATTTTGCATATTAAAACGCTCTGCTCTTACTAGACAATAGTAAACATCTCTATTTTACAATAATAATATAAATGTATTCATTTTGAGCTTTTCTTCATTATATATTATCATCATATTAAATATATTAATTCATTTATAATTACAAATATAAAATATCTATCTGTTTAAGTATCTTTACTTAGTTTTTAACAATTTATCATAAATTTTTAGAAACCAACCTCACGATCTTGAGATTGGGCAAGAAGTGCACTAATTTCATAGAAACGTATCTTACAATTAGTTTATAGAGGGCATTCTTTACTAACTCATAGTTAAACTAATCAAATCACTAGCAAGAAATAATTTAATCTAATAATCGAATTGCACAGGAAGTACTAAATATATTTCTTGTTTTTTCTTGACTATTCGTTGTGTTAAGACTTTAAGCATCTTCAGCAACTTGTCATTTTCATTCTTTAACATCATCAGTCTACATCTTCATTGATTTTCCTTTTATTGATTTAGACCTAAATTTTTTCTGTATGTTCTTTCAGTTTACTGTAATTCCTTTCTGAAAAATTTATCAACAACTGCCAAAATGGATAAACAAAATGTTAAAGCCCATAAAAAAATTGTTATTTTAGGAAGTTCACATCATCCTTGTATGAAATAATTACAAGTTTGATGAATTGTGTGATTTTATCATGTAGACATAATCATAACATCAATTTTAACAAGTTGCTTGTATGACTGACAAGCCCAGCAATAACAATAACTACAATAACTAAACATGCATAAAGTATGCATGTTTCTTGTTGTTAAATTCAATCAATTACAACTAGCTTCATTTCTATCTACTCTATAGGAATATGTCTTTCTATCATCATTATATGTGATAATTACTTATTTGTAAGATATATAAATTCCTCATGATAATATCATAATTTTAGTTATATTTTCACTCTATATGTTTAAATATGTATGTGTATAGTGTATATTTAAATCACATGTTATACATTGTTGGAAGCATCGAGCGACGAAACATTCTTGTATGACTTGATGAATCGACTTTCGCTCTCACATCTTCAGTTTGTTTTTATTACATTTTCTGACAATGAGAACAAACAATAGACAATATGCTTGTGTACATAGGAGCAACTTAAACAAACTTAATCGTCATTAATTAGTGGAAGACAATAACAATTTTTGTTGTTGTTGTTGGTTTTTCTTTCTCGTGGAAAAAAAGCTTTGCGTTTCTTCTTCTTTGCGTAAACTAATTAGTTAATAATCGACTAATATATCTCTACTAATTTTTGTCTTTTGTGTCATTTAGTACTCATAAGTACTAATGCGTACAAGCAGTGCTAGTCAATAAATTGCACTTTATCCTTAGAGTCATCACGTACAGCGCTTTGATTTTTGCTCTCTTTGTGCGAAACAAATTCGCACAAACGAGAGATAACTTTAAATTCTATATAATAACATAACAATGATATATTCGTTTCGTTGTATCGCAATTGCAATTCTCTAATTAATGTATAATAAATTGATGCCTAGAACTAAGATTACTTTTTAGTACTTCTTTAGTTTCGTTAATTGATTATCCTAGTATTGCTCAGTGATTTCACTTGGAATCATCACGTGGATTGATTTTCGCAATGATATAACAAAATATGCTAATTTAAACGCTGCTAATTGTCACTTTGATTTCGATTTCATATCAGATATGTAATTCATTTTGAGTTCACATATGAGGATTACGAAACAGAATTTTTCTGGAATCTTATTCCTCAATCGACTATACTCAAAATTGAACCATTCTCTCAATCCGCAATGGATCTAATTTAATTCCTATCATTACTAATTATTTAATTGGCTAGATTATAACTCTGTGGGTTTCTGGTGGAAATCTCAGTACATCGTCGAATCCTTCCTTAGATGATCAACTCCACGTATTGATTGCCGAAATTCGACCGCGTCTTTTCGTGGTCGACCACACGCTGCATCGGATCCGTGATGATTCTGGCTTCGATCGGTTGCAATTGCGCTGGAATCGGCTGCAGAGGAATGCAATCGGCTGGAATCTGCACAGAGAAATTAAATTAATACCGCCACAAATGAGAGCATGGATGAAAATCAAATTACATTTCTTGCCCGGTCACAAATGCAACGGTTTTTCATAATCGATCGGTGGCCGGGTGGGAATTTAAAGAATTCCGAATTTAATTAAATCACAGCAAACAAAATCGATGCGCGAATCCTGCGGATGAACGTGATAACCATCGGATGCGGCGCTTCTAATGGAGCTAATCAATCTACGAAATGTGATACGAGCCGAATATCCTAATGGCAGTTTCTGCCCCCAAGTTTCTTTACTTTCAGGGTTTTCCCTATCAATTACGCGTTTTCCCAGTTCTCGTTTTGCTTCGTCTTCGACGAAAGTCTTCTCTTTTTTCTTTGCTGCCAGGATAAAGGATAAAAGCAAAGAGTGTAGAAGGAGTGATATTACTAAGAAGGTTTTTTCTGTAAGGAGTTTTATAGTTTTAGATTATCTTGATGTTTGTATGAAGATTACTTCTTCGAATTGTTAATTTATCTTTATCAAAAATTACAAAAATTAGATATGTGAATATCTGAATATGATATTTATACATTTTGGGAACTGAGCAATATTTTGGAATTGCATTACCAAAATTATTTTAGGTCAGGATGACAAAAAAAACCTTTTTCTTTTTTGTTGATAGAATAAAGGATGAAAGACTCCAACTCTTGAACCTCTTCCTTTCTAGAATTGCACGGTTTCAAATAATTTCATGATATGTGTAAATGAAAATTAAATTAGAAGATCTTGCTTTGAATAGCAAGGAATTTCTAATTAAGTTTACTTCTTAGTATTGTTAATTTGTCTTCAGAAGGTCAGGTACATCTAAGATATCCTGTAAATTATAGAGGAAACATCTGAATATGAGCTCTATAAATTTTTGAAATTGAGAATTATATTTGTAATTACATTCACAAAACCGTTTTTTAACTCTGGATGACAACAAAAACCATTCTTTTTTGCTGTCAGGATAAAGGATAACAGCAATCAACACAAAGAATTATTTACCTTCAAAGAATTTTAAGTTCTAGCTATTTTCAAGTTTAGTGTACAATGGAATTTCATTAAAATTTTCGAATTAAATTTGAACTGGTAAATTATAATAAAATTATGGGAAGTTAACATCTTTACAACTAAATTTGTATTCCATGAAATGTGTCCTGAAACCATCTGAATATGAGATCTATAAATGCTTAAAACCTGGGGATTTTATTTGGAATTACATTACCAAAACCCAATTATCTTCATAACGTGACTTCATTACAAGTCCGGATGACAACAAAAACCGAAACCCCAATGAAATGAATACGAAAATAATGGAAACGACCGCAAAACGACAATAGTCCCGGTTGTGATGGCAACGTGTCAAAGAAGTCCCTCGACATTCATTAATCCCACAACAATAAAACAGCGCACGGTTCGGCTTTGGCGAAGAACGAAGAAAATGCGAATGTATCGGGTTCGTTCATATTGCTCTAATAATATGCCCGACCAATTGCCAAGCATTTAAGACAACGAAATTGTCATCCACGTTTCTCTCACTCTCGTTCGTCCTTTATTCATTATAAGGACTAAAAGTAACGAACAAAGATGCGAAATGTACCTATACAATTCGGGTTCATCCAGATATAATTTCCCTCATTCCCTTGCAATCCCTTGATATTGTTCTTTATTTTCGGGCTCTAATGCTCGTTATTAAAACAGATTTGCGTGCCAGAATAAGCGAGGAAATACTCGTTTGCGGGTCGTTCCCCGCTTTTCCTGTCAATTACCGTTAGGCACCTGTCACCTTTGATGGGAATATATGATGGTTCATTTCAAATTAATTATGAGATTAATCATTGATTGAAATTTTCATAAATTATAATTTGGAATTTCATAAATCATCATTTTTCTGTTTCGTTCTTTGTAGTTTCAACTGGGACTTAATGGATGAATTTTTGAATGTTATCCTGAAAAATTGGAAGAATTATTTACATGATTGCTTATTACTTATTGTTAATTTTTCTTGTATTTTTGTATTTTCAAGATCCAAAAGAAATCATCATATGTAGAATGTTTGTCGATATCTAAGAAGAAATCTTCCTTGTTATTTTTAACAGAAAATTGGAGCTGCTCCAAAATTGCAATGTTTAAAAAAAATGTCTTAATTATACTTTGGAATTCCATAAATGTTTTCTTTCTGTTTTAGATTTTTCAGTTTCAACTGGAACATAATAGATTTTTTTATAATATTTTTGAATGTTATCCTGAAGAATTGAAAGAATTCTTTACATGATTTTAAACAGCGTGTTCATTGTATTTCTTACTGTTATTTTTTTCTTGTATTATTGCATTTTCAAGATCTACTATGTATAATGTTTGTTCATATCTATGAAGAAATTCTTGTTATTTTTACCAGAATATTTAATGCTGCTCAAAAATTGCAATCAGTATATTTTGGAAACAAACTAATTATAATTTTGAATTCCATAAAATTCTTTCTGTTTTAGTTTTTTCAGTTCCAACTGGAAAATAATAGATTGTATTGCTTAAATGTGTTTCTTGCATTTTTTGATTTTCAAGAGAAATCATATATATAATTTTTGTCCTTGTTTGGAGCAAATATTCCTGGACAATTTGTAGCAACAATATTTTAGTACTGTTCTAAATTTGTAATCAGTGTAACTTGAATATTATGTGTTCTAACTGGAGAATTCCAAAACAGCGATTTCAAGATGGTAGAATCAGAAAAAAAATAACATATAATGATAATGTAATTTTTTTGGAAATTTCTTTCCTGTAGTTTTCAATCTTATATAATGTATTTATACTCCAGGAAAAAATCGTCCTTCATTCTTGACGTACATATCAAATTCTTCTCTAGATCTTCAAAACCTTATCAAAAATGACTATTGAATATATTAGCCATTTGCATTTTTAATGGTTTTTCTGGTACTATATTCCATGAGGAATAAATAAGTATCTCATTAGTTACCAATTTTCAAACCTAAATCTACACCTTTTGCAGTTCTTCTTCAGCAAGGAAGAAATATAATTCAGATTTGTTAAATAAACTTCAGAAATTATCATATTTTAAACTTTCTGACTCACTATAGAAAAAATATAGTTACCATGGTATATAAAGACCAATCTGGGATAAAACACATGAAAATTCGTCTAGTCAGGATAATGATCCAGACATGATGGATTCGACTGGATTATACATACCAACTGTTGTTGCTGTTGTTGCTGTGGAGGTGCGGGCATTGCACCTGGAGGCGGTGGTGGCATCGATGGGGCATAGTAGCTCGTGGGCGAAACGGGAGGACTAGGATAAGGCCAGTAGAAGATCTGCGGCGGCGGGAAGAACTGCCGCGCGCCCATGGGTGGTCCTGCCAGCGGCATGGGCGCGTATCCTGGGAAATTCGCTCCCGGATGATAGGCGGTTGGTATTATATTTCCGATATTCCCACCTGGTGCAACAGCGCAAAACGAAACACAATTAGTATCGACTATCCCAACCGTCAGCGAAGACAAACAAAACACTACAAGAAAGAAAATCAACAAAACAAAATCCTAAAACGAACGTTAATTAAAATTCTAGAATTCTTAAATTGTGTAGGTATCAACCAAACGTTGGACAATAACTTTCCGTTCACATTTTAGTAATTTGAGAGTAAAGGACATGTCAACAAATGAGTGTACGTGCCAAATGTGTTCCGTGTGTCGATGATCAAAACCAAGTACCTTAATAGAAAATGTCCTAAAGTCTAATGTAGCTATAGAGTGAGCATGCGTTTTGAGTACATAGTTTATACGTTCGCCTGAAAATGAGTCAATAACATTTTGTGTGTGAATGGAATGATCATGTCTTTCTCCGTGGATAATCCAGAAGATGTTCCCACATTTACAATTTAGCGCAAAATTTCAAAGAGTTAAATTGGGGACATCTTGTGTTTTATATGCAGATATTGTAATGTACATATGGTAACATCCTTATACCAAACACCAAAAAACAATGTAATAACAATACAACGCCCGATCATTTACAATCCTTTTAACATACTACAAGAAATGGCAAACATATTGTTCTAACAAATTATTAATCAACATTTATTTGTACAAATCAGTGCTATTTTTAAAAAGATACAAAATGGAAAAATTGTTTTAGAACCTCAAATAATATCTTCAAGGATAATTCATGGAAAGTACTCTTTCATTTTCTTGTTTCCAGTTGTTAAAGCTTTCATACTTTTAATATTTATCTCAGGTTTTATATTTAAAGTTTAACTAGATTTTGCTTTGTAAACTTTGAAAACTGGATAAATACATTTTATAGAAACTTGACTGGAAGTTTTATGAAGACTTTTCCAGCAACTTTCTTATCAATTTTAATATTTATCTAGTTATTGATTTTAAATTGTAAATCGTAAAAATATCCTAGAAAAAAATTATAAAAATTGTTCAATTCAATTACTTTTAGGCAAAAATCTACCAAATGAAATTGTGTGATCAAACTTTCAAACTTTTCGGAAATTGATCCTCACATTTTTGTAATTAAATCTTAACCAATCTTATATAGAATTTATTTTTAAAGTTCAATTTTATATATTTATCTAGTTTTCTGATATTAAATTATAAAGAAGCAATAAAATATTGAAAAGAATTCCTTTTAAACAATATGAAAGTGTCCACATAAAATTGATTGTTCATCTAAAAAATCTCTTATTACAGATTCATCTCCAATTTTTTTTGTAATGAAATATCCTATAGAAGTAGCTTGCCTATAATTTTAAATTTTAATCTAGTCTGATGTTATTAAATTAAGTAAGGATTCAAATATAATATCCTAACAAATTATTGTTGAAAATTTTCAATTGAGTTCTTTCTTAAACACATTTGAAAGTTTCCAGCTGAAAATTATTACTCATCTGAAACAATTCACAAACTTTTTTCAAATTGACCTCCAAATTTTTGGTAATTAAATATTATTGTTTCTCATGTGGAAGTTTTAAATATAAAGTTTAAGTAACTTTTACTTTGTTGTAAAATATTCAAACACAACATCCTACCAAATTATTCAGGAAATTTTTCAATTTTTCAATTTGAAGGTTTCAAAATGAAATTAACTTTTGAATCAACTTTTAAAGTTTCGAGATTGATCTCCAATTTTTCTGCGACAAAATATTATCTTATGCAGATTTTAAATGAAAGTGTAACTAGATTTTGTTTTGTAAACTTAAAAACCTGTTTAAATTTTTATTGGACCTTTTCGTTAGTTTGTAAAAACTTTCAAATTGAGTCAATAATTAAATATAAGATCATAAAAATGATGCTAGAAAATGATCAACTAAGTTCCTTTTTAAGTAATTTGAAATGACTTTCAAAGATGTTATAAAATGATACTATTCTCAACGTTTTCCCAGATTAATGTCGACATCTTTTTTAATGAAAGAATAGTATCATTTTCTTGAATTTTCTCAAATTTCAATAATTTCAACAAGTTTATCATGAAAAAAAGAACAATTTTTATTATCCTTCAAAAATGTACTGTACTTTCCATGAATTATCCTTGAAGCTGAAAATAAATGTTAATCAAATTCGAACCAAACATTTGCCATTCCAATAATGCAATAAACATATTAGTTAAAACCCCAAGTGGAGAGATAAGACAGAAACAAAACGTAATAAAATAACAACAACACACGACTATTTTCTAGTGTAAGGTATAATGTAGGATGGCGAAGAAAACAAAAAAAAAACAAAACGAAAAATGAGGAACTGTGTTATTCTAATAAATTATTATCAAAAAATATTATTAAATAAAAATGTAAATATGCATAATAAGTAATAAATAGACTCACCACAAATGTAGCAGAAAATATATGTTTACCGAATATTGCATGTTTTTATCCACCCGCTTGCATAAAAACAACGCAACGGCATCAAACACCAACGAACTTGTCCCGTCCAATGTCCCGGCCAACCAAACAAAACTAGCCCACAACATACGTGCCCAACAAAAGCTTATTATGTTCTCCAAGAGACCTCCTGCCCCCATTTGGTTTGTCACAGACCACCCCCGGCCTCTTACTCCACACACAGCGAGAGAGATCCACGCATCCGCATCCAAATTGAGTAGATTATTGGCCATTCGATATTAATGAGATTAATGAGCGCAAGCAACAACAAATAAATAATCCGAAGATGGCAACCGTCTGAGAGATGCACGCGCTGCGAGATAAGACAACAAATGATAGCAACAATGCGACTGTGTACGAGTGTGAGAGAGAGAGTGAAAGTGAGTGTGAGAGAAACGGGAGAGAAACATAGAAGAACGTAGTAAGCTTTTGCGGGGTGGATTTTGCGAAAGAATATCTAACATTAATCCCAAAAAGCATTAATGTGACAATAAACATTTATTATTAATAATAAAGTGTAAATAAAAAATTATTAGAACATATTCAACTGGAAATCATCATAAACATAATCAGTTACCAATCAATTAGGTGTAGTTTAACAGTAAAAATTCAAAAAATTAAAATTCAATGTGGCTCCCTCTATTCGATTTTCATACCATCGTCCTTCTAACCCAACCGTTTTACTGTCTGCTCTCTCAGTTGGAATATGATAGTTTTTGATAGCCTTCGCTAGATTTGCATCGAGGCGTGTGCGAATTCGCGAATTTATGGGCATTCCCCCGCTACGAAAATTCCCACCCATTTCCCAGGTCTTATGATTGCAATAACACAAATAACCGGGATAGCCTAGACTAGGTTAGTGTAGATAGAGATGGGTATACGATATCATGTAGGGATATTTGTTAGTGCAAATCCCCCATAAAAATAACCGAAAAATTCGAGCATCACACCAAGAAATCTAGAGAAAGCCTCGTTGATTACACGCTAAATCTAATGCTATGTACTAATTCTATATATTACTTTAGTTTTCCCGTCGATTTTTCTTTTTTTTTTGATTATTAACACCAAAGAACTCGGACGGAATTTTTTCATTAAATAATCTAGTTCCAAATAGCAATAAAAGTAACCATGAACAATTAAATTATAACAACTAGTACGTTTTGGAATGGATTCGAAATTTCCAAAAAATAAACCAAATTATCCTATCTCTAAATGATATCTATAAAAAATTATATTCAAAAATGATATTCAAAAATGATATTCAAAAACGTCATTCTAACTAAAAAAGGTCGTCTTCAAAATTCTTGAATTAATAGGTATGAGAATGTAATCGCTGACTTAACATTAGTAGCTAATTACTAAAAGGTCTGCCTCTTCTAAGGTTTGTGATCTTTGAGAGCACAAAAATATGGTCCAACGAAACAATCAGTAATAAAGAGAATTGTTGAAAGCTGCATACAAA
>JARJDZ010008300.1:0-33994 GCA_030264555.1 Aleochara sp. GC000083
TTTTAAATAATTGTTACCATGATAGAAACCAGCTTATTTTTTCAACTCAAACTAATGAGCAAGAAGATAAATTGATATCAAATAAAGGCAAAACGTATAGAAATCTATTAAATACAAGAAAACGCTAATCGTTATTTAATATCAACGTTTCTCGATATTTAATTAAGCGCTAAATTAGAATAGCTTCAGGGACATAAACATATCCGAGAGTAATTGCACGCCAATCGAAAAAGAAATAATTATCGGTTGAATGCATCATGAAATAAAAATGATGAAATTATTAAAATGATTAATTGCTATTTCTTCTCCTGGCGAGTTCCTCGAAGAACAAGTGCTCCTCGTCTACATTCTTCTATTCAAACCCATCCTCATCCTGGTTGCTTCCATGCCCATAATAAATC
The DNA here is from genome assembly GCA_030264555.1 of Aleochara sp. GC000083. Lineage (NCBI taxonomy): Eukaryota > Metazoa > Arthropoda > Insecta > Coleoptera > Staphylinidae > Aleochara > Aleochara sp. GC000083. The sequence goes on from JARJDZ010008300.1 coordinate 402, forward strand.
TACTTTCCATTCATCTTCAGAGTCCACATAATAAACCAAGATAGTCCATACATTCATGTCAAAAATAAAGAATTATTATTGATCAAAAAAATTCGGGGATCTCTCTTCACTTCATTCCATTTCTTTTGCTACCACATTCACGTTCCCTGAAGATATGTAATTATCATTGATAGATTAATTACGGGAAACAGGAGTAGCAAGTGGCTTAATTTAGTAAAAGAAACTCGAGGAAAAAATGTGAAAAATTCCAGATAACGAAATAACTCACATCCTGAAGTTACCAATGGAAAACTTACTTTGATCTTTCTTAAAAGCTGGTTGAGAAAAAATAAACAGTAGAAATACTAGTAGCAACTAATAGGTTTGTGCTACAAAGATAAAAAGAGTAAAAATATAAAAAATTGTCAGGAGAAAAGAGAAGAAATTCAAGTTAAGAAGTTGCATACAAACGAGGCTGAAATAAAATGTTGTTTCATTTATGTGATAATTAAATGGCTAATTAATGTGAGGAAAAGAAATATTTTAACGAGATAACACACACACACATATATCGACAATGTATAAAGCAAGAATTAGTGATAGATTTTTTACTTCGTCGAATTTTTTTTTCTTCTCGACTTCATTCATGATTCCACATGACAAGAAAGGTAAATGAGGAAACTGAATTGAATACCAGAAAAACTTGAATGCCTCAATGGAATTACTTTCATTGGCGAATCCATAAGTTTGCAGCCAGCCGTGACTTTCGTTTTCAACACGCGCCATAACAATAGTTGGATTTCCTTCCTTATTGTTTATGATTTTATGATTGTTATTATTCCTCGGGCTGCGCTTGTTTGCAAATGCGTAACGCGTTCGATGTGCGCGTTTGATGGCTGTTTGTTTGTAATCGCGTTTTCGCTCGGTGTTTATTATTACCGCGTTTAACGCTCCGAAGAGTTCAAGATCGCACTGCGTCGGACGTTTTCCTCGACTTCAATGATGAAAAGAAGTCGACGGTTGCAGTGTTGGACGGCGACATGGTGCGAATCACTCGTGCGGAAATCATGGTGCAATCGCACGCCAAACGCCATACGAAAAGAAGACGCTCACTCTCAACGACATGAAGTAACAAATGAATTTATATCATTGCCATAAGTCGCTTTTGCTTCTTCATGGTCAAGATTTCACTTATTTTTGCAATCAGTGTTCATTAACACTTGCAAAAAGTTGCAAAAATTTTCGTAAAAGTTCTGACAATGCTTTTAATATTATTTTCTGAATTTTCAACATTGTCAGAATTTTGGAGTGAAATATATGATATATAATGAAAAGTTTAATCAATGAAGAAATGAGTGGAATAAAGTTCATCATCAAACTTCTTGATTTCTTCGCGTTTGGCATTCCTGCAGCTTTGATTTATTTCAAACTTGGGCCACATTGCGATAAGCATATTAAGATACGCGCAGATAAAAGCAATTAAATCCGTGTCAAAAGCATAGAATGATTCCTTCTTCTTCATCATCCTGCTCTTTTTCCTCATGAGCAACTATACAACTTGGTGATATTAAATATCGAAGTGGGATATAAATAATTCATGAAAAATCGATTAAGATTGCGGCTAGAAAATTATTTATTATAAATGTTGTGACGCTCTTTTTACATATTCGTGAAATACATGCCTCATTTATCATTGGTTATTGCTTCAACTCTAATTTGTTTCTTTTCTTTGTTCCAGGTGAGTTCCACTATCATTAACATTTAAATTGTGGAGTAAGTACTATTTGAATATCAATTTTCTAATATGAAATCATCGGAAAAAGTTGATTCTTTCCCCCTCATCAGAAATCTCATCTTTTTCTCAATTTCCGTCGCAAATTATTTCCCAAATTGTATTAGAGACAACCCTCTCAGACTTCAAGAGAACCATGGCAACTCCTTCTCATTAAACGTCTTTCACTCACAATCAGAGCTTGTATTTTGTCCAAAGAGGAAAAGCATCATTGAAAGTTGTTGCCCAGAGATTTTCGTTATGTTCTATCGAATGAATTCCACGTTCACTATTCGAGTGTCATTTCCTCTGATTCATTTCGTTTAGGAAACGAAACAGACATGGAAGTTGGGGCAATATTCACGTATTGTATCCCCAAATATAGGAAGAAGGTTTAAGGAAGAAGCGTCCCTTGTCATATTGGATTTCTTTGTTGATTGCTCAGACGAAGAAATAATAGTCAACTATGTACGTGGTTTGTTTGCTTGATGCGAGTTGATTCGGTATAAACGTGGACAATGAAGAAATGATAGGAAAAACTTGTCAGAACCCTGGATAGAAGACTTGGTATTGGATAGTCAAACCTGAATATTGAACTAAAGTAGGAAATGAAAGGATATTTATTGCATTTTATGTGACAACTTCTATAGAAGTCCAATCCGAATAATTCAGACCATGATTTTTAGGTAATTTAATGTACTTTTGATTGCCATTTAGACATTTGTAAAATTCCATCCAGAAATGCTATTGGTATTGTCGTCAATCTGACTTAAAATGATCAATTTTAACAATCGTTTTCCTATTTAAATATCGTCTATTTTCTGATAACTGTTTCTCAGCAACTGCAAGATCTATAAAAATGTTTCACACACCATTTTATTGCAAATTTAATATACTTTCAAATGCGGTTTAGAGATTTGCAAAATTCCGCCTGGAAATGCTGTTGGTATTGTCGTCAATTTAAATAGATATATTTAACAGAATTATTTAATCCTTCATGTTTTATCTCGGAACTTGAAGTCGAATTCTAATAATTCAAACATTATTTTATAGATAATTTAATGTTCTTTCGATTGGCATTTAGACATTTGCAAAATTCCATCTAGAAATGCTATTGGTATTGTCGTCAATTTAATTCGACATATTCATCAGAATTATTTAATTCTTCATGTTTTATCTCGGAACTTGAAGTCGAATTCTAATGATTCAAACATTATTTCATAGATAATTTAATGTTCTTTCGATTGGCATTTAGACATTTGCAAAATTCCATCTTGAAATGCTATTGGTATTGTCGCCAATCTATCCTAAAATGATAATTTTTAACACTAGTTTTCCTATTTAAATGTCGTCTATTTTGTGATAACTTTTTCTCAGTAACTGAAGGACGTATAAAAATATTTCAGACACCATTTTATTGCAAATTTTATATACTTTCAATTGCAGTTTATAAATTTGCAAAATTCCGTCTGGAAATGCTATTGGTATTGTCGTCAATTTAATTAGACATATTCATCAGAATTATTTAATCCTCCATGTTTTATCTCGGAACTTGAAGTCGAATTCTAATAATTAAAACATTATTTTGTAGATAATTTAACGTTCTTTCGATTGGCGTTTAGACATTTGCAAAATTCCATCTAGAAATGCTAATAATATTGTCGTAAATTTAGCATAAAATGATTATTGTTTTCACTTCAAGATTTTGAAATCCAACTGAAGTTTGAAGTGATATTTATGAAATATATCAATCTTCCTTACAATTCCACATGGATAACATTATAATTTCCAGATCAACCAAAAATTACACTCCAAAATTCTGGACCAATTAATACCGATTAGATTAAGCCTTAAATTACATGAAAGCCTGCTCTAAATTAAAACTTGTCAACTCCTGGCTATCATTACGAGCTAGTTCAAACATTTCCACGTCTATAATTTACACAAGCCACATCACATTAAAGCAACATCTTCCTCTTTCTTCAGTCTTCACTCTTCCTGACCTGAAAGGCTCAGTCCATGCTCGAAACGGAAACTTTTGCTTTCCAGGCGTTCCCATACGAAAGAAAACTATAAGCCAAGGCTGTGATCATCAAGTCGTGAAAATCTATAGTTTCCTCGATGCAGGCTGAAGAACCGAAGAGTCCAACTCGAGCTTGTTTCCTTCATTCCGCGTCCGACCGAGAAACACCATAATTTCGTTCGCGTATAAATCAACTGATTGGGATTGCATCAGGCATTGAAGCTACCTGTTATTAATAATTATCACGATGTGCATCAACTCTTTTCCTCATGTTTACCACATTCAATGGAGTGACCAGGAATTAAATACCAACTCTTCGTATGTGTGGACTTTTCACTCGTCTTCGTCCACGAAGAACTTGATGGCGAGTTTATAAAGTTTGCAAACTTGTTGAGTGCTGTGGAACGTGCGAAGATGTAAAAAGAGAGTAAATGTGCTACATTTAGAAAGATGGAACATCGCCATGCGACAAGACGCAATTTACCAACTCTCAGCAAATACGTTGGATGCAACGGAAATAAGTTGCAAGTAGCGGGCACTTGTCTGCTAAATAACTGCTTCTTGCTTGCTGAGATATTCAACACTTGTCACACTGTCGCGTGTGTTGCCTGCTATCGCAATCACTTGGTCATTAATTAATTAATTCTTTTTTCGTTGCGTCTATGTTGCATGTTTTCCGTTTCATCTTCTAATTGCTGTTTCATTGTTCAAAGAAATCCAGATCTTCAAGATTACAAACTATCGAGTTTAATTAATTAATAATTTTTATTTTGTCATAAAATTTCTTAAAAATGTGTTGGGGAACATTAAACATTGGAGGATATTTGAAACACCTTCAAAATGACTTTGGAAATAATTTGAACAAAGATTAATTACAAATTCTTTACGCTTCTTGTTTTATTGTCTTCCAGAAGACGATTTTCGTGTCGTGTCAGGTAGCCGCATGAGATTCATTATTTATGCCTACACAGTTTATTTGTTTTTTGTTCTTGTGCATTGTGCATTGAACGACGATGATGGTCATATTGAATTTTACAACTCATTGTGTTATTCGCTGTGTGTGTGTTTTATGTTCGATTTTTTAAATTTTCCGCTTGTTTTTACACACTGTTTGCCGTTCCATTACAATGCACCCTTAAATTGCTTTCCACTCGAGATCTCTTGTAAACCTACCTTCACACTCGTTGCTTGCTCATAAAAAGTGAAATGGAAATGTCTGTTGTTGAAAATTACCGAAGTCATCAATGGAATTTGTTTTAAATTACTCAACTAATTGGTTCCACAAATAATGAGTAATTTTTTGCTGTTATATTTTTCTCAGAAAGTAATCTTTCAAGTCATACATTCATTCGAAGATATATTTCAATTAGTTTCACTTAATTGAACAACAATATCTCACAATTTTACTTTGGAGTGGACACAAAACTTATTTTTTCTGTATATTTTTTATAATTTTATTTAAGGATATTCAATTGATTAGTTTGAATTGAAGCTATTTTGGTGGTTTTACTTCTTGTCATATCTCGCATCCAAATCTTCTTCATCTGTATTATATGATTTTCCAAAAAATAACAGCTTTTCAAATTTCTCCGTTTGAATTGAGAAATAGAAATTGTTGTTTTTAACAGAAATTTTTTAGTTTCTCAGAAATAAAATACTACCCTATAAAGTGAAATAATAAACTAAGACATTTTTGAAAAGTACTTTTTCAACTATCATAGATTTTCAATTTTCGGTTTTTGGATGGACAAATGACAAGACTAAAAATGCAAAATATTTTCTTCAAAGAAATGTTTGGTTGTTTGAATGGAGTAATAGAAATTGGTTGTTTCTAACAGAAATTTTTCAGTTTCTCGGAAAGTAAAGCAATAAACTAAAACATTTTCGAAAAGTTACTTCTTCAACTTTCATACATTTCGAAATATTTAAAAATAAAGCTAGGAAGATAGTTAAAATGAAAAGAATTTGAAGCTATTTTGGTGGTTTCGCTTCTTGTAATATCTCACATCAAAATCTTCTTCAGAAACTTTTTTGTATGATTTTCCAACAGAAAATAATACCTTTTAAAACATTTCAAACAGACAATGAGTAAAAACAAATTTCTAACATGAAATTTTTAAATAATCCATGAACTATATAACTTTAATGTTATTGTTGTTACATTTTCTAGACTATTTCAAACATGGTAGACCAAACAACCATTTTACTCCAAAATTCTTTTTTTAAAACACCAAGAAATTGCCTTGAATCACGCAAACACTTAAATTCTTTGCTCGTTTTGCCTTCTTAATATTTTTAATGTCATCAAACGCAATTAAATTAAGAATCATTTATCAAACGATTATCAAAACGAAAGTTTAAAAATAAGTCTGGAAAAAGTTTCTTGTATCTTTTATCACAAAACCAATTAAAAAAGTCAATACCTTTTGAGCAACCCTTTTTAAACTCACTTAGCACCCCAAACCAAAAAACTTGATTAGAGATTAAGCACCCTTGAGGATTGCACTTCCTTCATGCCCAATTAAAACGTACTTAATTCAAATGCACTCAACGACATCGTTACATCATTAGCAAAGTTAAGTCTTCGGATTTGTATGTTTAATGCATCAAATGGAGTGTGCCTTTTAAAGAAAAACTCGACAAACAGTGTGCCTTATTTAATACTCCATCCGAGAGAGCTGTCGTTATAATACAAGGATCCAAAGACCAGACAAAAAGAAGCAGGAAAGTATACACTCAAACCATAGCATCTGCGGTCGTTTAAATGGAGGGTGCTTCAAGTGCAGAAGACTTTTTATTTTTCCTTTGTCTGTGGGACAATATCCAGGGTTGTTTATGAGATGAGGGTGGATGAGCTTACACCTAAAAACGGTTTTAAAATGCCTCATATATCCTCCGAAAAATTCACTTGTGGATGAAGGGATGACGTTTTTTACGGTTTCACTTGAAGATGCATGGAAAAAAGGAAGATAATGTAGAGGTTTCTTGTGGGATGGATGATGAAGTGTCTCATTTCGAATTCATCCCAAGTATTTAAAGTAGTTTTATGGTATGATCGTGGAAAAAGTAACTTGTCGAGAATTTGCTAGTTTATAGCTTTACTTTATAGGGAAGTAATTTTATTTGGAAGTCCTTCATTTCTGAGAAACTAAAAAATTCTATTGGAAACATTTCTATTTATTCATTGAAAAACAGAAAATGGCAATTTTTATAGTTCCTTTCTTATATTTTTGAAAATGTATGATAGTCAAAAAATAATTTGTCAAGAATCTGTTAGTTTATTGTTTTTCTAGGAAAACAATTTTTTTGGGAAGCAAAAAATTGTTATTAGAAACAAAAATTTTGTCCATCTAAGCAACCGAAAAGATATATTTTGTTTCTTCGAAAAATTTCTGTTCACTTTACCACTTTAATCTTCCACTTTTAAAAAGAAATAAATTTTAAATATTTGAAAATGCATGATAGTTGAAAAAGTAACTTTTCAAGAATTTCTTAATTATTTGGCCCTTAATTTCTAAGAAATTGAAAAATTTCTGTTAGAAACAACAATTTCTATTTCTCAATTGAAAGAACCAAAATTTCGTTGAAGAAAATGTTTTGCAATTTTAAGGTTTAATGAAACTAAAAGATTTTGAAAATACCACAAAAAATTTTTATTTTTTGTAATACTTATACAACTAAAAAATGTCGAATTTTTTTCTACTAAGAGTTACAAGATGAATGTCTAATTATTTTTGTAATCATCAACGACAATCTTTGTCAAAACTCTTCATCGTCATCGTAAACTGAGCACTTCTTATTTAATACTTGAGTTATTAACCTCCAAGTTAAAATTTTAATTACACTTGAATATTTGGATGTTAAAGTTGAAACCTTCAAGGAATCTGAAACATGAAAGAATTTTTCTTCGTCGTTTACATTTAATAAAGTAATTAACCATGGAACTTGTTGGTTAACTTCACGCCAAACTCAATCTAAATAACGTACCTTGATTACCTATTCCACTACTTCTCAAAGATTAGTGCCTAGTTTAGTCCAGCTGAACCACAGAAATTATTATGTAGCTTGGTTAATAATTAGTGAACTTGAAATTAGAAATTTACGTTTAGTATACTTGAAAATTCGTGTTTGGGACACGTAATCAAATTCAGGTTTTATTCACCTTAAGACAGATTTCTAGAATGATTTGAGAATATAATAACTGGTATTATGAAATTTTTTTGAAGGCATTATTTGTGAAAGTATTTTTTAATGCAATGAAGAAAATTTTGAAGCCTTGGAAAATCCGAAATTAGAAATTTAGAGTACTCTGTATATAAAGTCGATCATTTTATCTGATTTCATAGTGATTTTTATTGACTTGTTTTATGACTTTATTTCTAATTTAAAATTTCGGTTCATATCGTTTCTTGAAAATTTATTTCTTTACCTGGAGTCCAATCTTCGAATTTTTTCACATTTCAGATAATAAATTTATTTAGTGTTTTAATTTCTTGGAAGTCTAATTAGCCCCAGGTTTCCTATTTTATTTTTTTGTATACAGAAACTCTCAGATAAGATTCCAAAAGGTTTCAAAATTGAGCACTTTGATTTCGTTGCTTCAAATAAAAAAATATTGTCACAATTAGATCCTTTCTAAAGTCAGAACGAGGTCTACCTGTATTTAATCTATCTAGATCTCAAGACAGGAAGTTGAAGATTACCTCCTTCATATATAAAAAAAAAACGAAAAAATTATGAGAAATTTTAGAAAACCTATAAACTAGTATTCACTTCTAGTGAAGACTTCCTTTTAATTACCTCAAATTAGAACATTTTTACTCTTAATTATCAATCTTCTACCATCTTGTTGAAAATTACAATCAACACCCATACACGAAACGATCAAGAAATTTTAATTAATATTAATGTTTGCGCATGTTCGCATCGACGGTTATTGATGATCCATCAGCTTCATCTACCATCGATCTTGTTTCGAAGAGCAACCAACAGAATAAACCATAGTCATGAGTATCTTCACTCTCTGTTCGAGACTATTCGTCAATACTTCCATCATTTGCAAGCCGCCAACACTAATGCTCGATTATGTTGGAAGGCGAAACAAAAACGTAAAAGAAGGAAATCTCTCGAAGTTGTAACATCTTAAGAAGCAAGTGGTCTGAGATGTGTATGTGGTTTGTGCTGAAGAAGATGAAGAAGCTGGGAGGTATGACTCGGCGCCCAGCAAATTAAATTCTTTCTGATTACACGAGATTACTTCATAGAGCGCGACGCGAGGAGTTAACTTAATATTAAGCAGTGTATTAAGATTATTCTTCCTGAACGAAGCTGCGAGGAGCAAAACGAAGCCAATAATGAAAATGTGTGCACGCGCGATCGCTGCTCAGCATCGCAAAAAAAGAAGAAGGACGAAGGAATATGAGCGATGATGTTTACGCTGGTCGGTAATGTGTTAATTTATGAGCTTTAATGTGTCATGCTTCTGGAAGGTATGGTTAATTAATTTATTAAATTTCATTAGTGTTGTATTATATTTCTATTTTTCCCGAGGGATTTCGAATGTGAGAGAAATTTCACTTTTAAAATTTCACTTTTCACAATGTTTGCATGTTAAGTAATGATGGTCTTTTAGTACTTTTTCTAATTGGAAATTGTTGCAAATTTGTCACAACAAAATAACAAATTATGTTTCTATTTTTCATGAGGAATTTCTGATATATGAAGAATATCATTATTGATTATCCTTGGGGAGAATTTTTACTTGTTAAGTAATTATTTTTTGTGGTACTTTCTATAATTGAAAATTAAGTCATTTCCAAGTTTTGAGCTGTTCCACATGTATTAATTTATGAGCTTTAATGTGTTTTTAATGTAAGGTTAATTAATTCATTAAATTTCATTAGTGTTGTATTATATGTATTTCTATTTTTGCACTTCTTATCATTTTTGGGAAGAATTTTTGCACGTTAAATAGCAATGATCTTTTGGGTACTTTTTCTAATTGGAAATTATGTCATTTTGAAAATTCAAGTCGTTCCAAATATGTCAGAACAAAATATGAGATTTTTTTGTTAATTTTGAAGAAATTTATCAAAAGAATTACTATTAAAATATAGTTTCAAGAATTTCCTGATTGTTTAGTTCAATATTTTAGTTATTTACTATTCATTGAGTCCTAATCAAGGTACATTATAATCCTCGAAGAGACTGAGATAGATGTTTGGTTTTTCGCACCAGAAAACTTTAAGTAATTAAAAAAAATGGTTTATTTTGGATTGAACCTCATTGATTCACTATCCAGTTCAAAATACTGTAGAGTGTACAAAGATACTGAACTTCAATATTTCATCTTTCCAAAAAAGAAAACCAAAGTTAATTTCTTCAAAAAATGAATTAATTAGGTTTTGCACTTCATTGATTCACTTTCTAACAAAAATATAGTCTAGGAAGAGAATAAGTTGGATTTGGACTGAATATCATTGATTTACTATCGAGTCCTAAACAAAACACAGTGTTCCAAAAGTCTGGACTTCAATATTTCATCTTTTCGAACAAGAAAATTGAAGTTAATTTCTTCAGAAAAATTAGTTAGTTGGCTTTGGACTTCATCAATGCGCTTCTTTACCAAAATACAAACAAAAAAGAGAATGAGTTGGCTTTGAATTGAATCTCAGTGAAGTCTTAAACAAAATATAATGTTCAAAAAGACTGAACTTCAATATTTCAGCTTTTTGAACAAGAAAACTTGAGTTATTTTTTTCTTAAAAATGAATTAGTTGGCTTTGGACTTTATTGATTCACTTTCTAACCAAAATAGAAATTATGAAAATAGTGAAGATAAATCTTTTGTCTTTTCAAACAAGAAAACTAAAGTTGCATTTTTAAGAAATTTTAAGTTGGCTTAGCACCTCATTTATGTGACTTATTAACTAGTTTTAAACAAACTAGAGTTTGCGAAGAGACCATGGATTTGTATTGTAAATCCATAACATAGAATGTTTGTGAGTCAGAAAATATGTCTTTTCATTTTGTTGAACACGAAAAGTGACATTAATTTTAAAGAAATTAATTAGCTTGCTTCAATTTCTTATGGCAAAATTTCCTTAAATTATATGAAATGAATTATTCTTGTTTAGGTAGTTTATGTCTTTGTCAGAAATCCAATCAATGAAAGGATCTAACTTTTTCTTGATTAAATCATCAATACATTGACAAAATCTTATCATACAAACGAGTAAGTAAAACCCCTACGAAAAAAAAGCAAAAAAGATACAAGAAATATACAAAAAGGAAATAGTTGTCTTCCAAAACTTTTCAGATCTTAAAAATGCTTCATTGACCAACAATTTAATGATGACCAATAATATGATAACCAACGTGTACACGCATTATAAAATCATCACTTAAAAACCGGTCGATTTCCATTTCTTCGATCGAATCGCGGTTCGATGAGGCTCGCTCGATCGACTTGCTTCGCTCTCATAATATATTTTATTTAAATTGCTTGTTAAAATTCTTCCTCCTTATACACAATTCCCAACTAATAACATACCGTATGTCCACGTCCTCCCAATGCACTCATCATAAATAAGAATTAACTCTTTCTCCGGGAGAAAACAACAAATAAAACCCCATACATTATGCATGAGAGCATTCTTTTCATCTGGTCGAAAATAACTTTGAAAATCCTTCAGAATCCTCGAGAATCCATTTGAACCCATGTCACCTCTTTCATTCCTCATCTACCAGCCAACCGATGGTATATTTTTATTCAAATCCACGAATTAAGACATATCCGGGAATACTTAAGTCGACTCATGAAAAAAAAAATAAAAAATAAAAAGGGGCACTCAGAGTGCATGCTGTTTTTATTAAACCAAAGTCGTCGTCGCAGTATGCGCGCGTCCATGTAAAACGCTGAACAAATTTCGATGCGCTTCATTTAGTTTCCGAAGACTTCTTCGACGAGCACGCGGTAATGACTTAATTGTATAAATAACGCGCGTCGAGTTAATTAATTTATGTGCGATATTTATTACCTTCGCGAGTCTATGCGTTTATACATGCGGTATGAGTGAAAGGTATCCTTCACAGGTGTTAGCACCGAGAATAGAACATTCTAGAACACTCTAGATAATGAGAGTGTTGCAGTTATATTAATAACGAGCTTTTATCATTGCATTTTATGCAGTTTCGTGTGATAGTAGATTTAGATCGGTAGTGACATGGCTTACGAATTTATTGTATAGTGTAGGACTCCGTGGCGCAACGGTAGCGCGTCTGACTCCAGATCAGAAGGTTGCGTGTTCAAATCACGTCGGGGTCAAACTTAATTTTTTCATTTTTTTGTTTTCAAAAATAATTTTTATTTTAATTTTTTATTTAAATTAATATATCAATGAAATATATCGCGTAAACTTTATAGAGAAGCATAATAGGCAACTTAATATTATCATACAATGTTTTGTCGACAATTTATAAACAATTCTTTCATTTTCTTGGAACGTTTGAACATCCTTCATGGATATCTTCACGTATAAATCATCCCTGAATGCTGGGGTGGAGTCGGAATGCAAGAACTCGAAACTGGAGACTGGAACGACTTCGGCTTCTTTGAGATTTCTTCTCTACAAAACCATAAATCTTGCCATTTACATACGTTTCTACATATCTTCGTCGTTTTTCTCGCCGTGTCAAACCTGAAAATCTTAATGTATGTTTATTTTAAGCCACATTCATACTCGATGCACGCCCAAGAATAGCAACGAAGCGAGCACCCCAGACATGGCAATTATAAACGTCAATATTATCGAAAAATATTTAATTTCCTTCTAGTCGTCGTCCCGGTTTGTGGCTGGAAGATATAATTAATTGTCGGCGAGTAAATGATACCAGTGCGATAAGCGTGCAAGGCGACACCCTGTACAAAGTAAACATTGCGATAATAAATTCTCGAACATCCGATGCCAAGAGACAAGCAACAATAACAACAACAGAATGTAACGATCGCGAAACATACATTCAAGTGACGTTAAATATAGTGCAGGACAACGAAACGTTGAAATATAATTATACAGGATGGTTCAGAATTTCATGTTTCGAATTTTTCGCGAGAGTTGATTTTGTTTGAAAATGGGATTTTTGGGACACTTGGTGGATTTCGAAAGGTAGACTTATTGCAACTGGCATTTGATAGCAACAATACATATTTATCAATTTCGCGTATAGGAAGATCTGTCATTTGAGAGTCTCAGTCGAGTCTCAGGACACAAACGATTTGATTCAGTTCGAAACGAACGAACTGAATGAATTCGAATGGAAAACAATTGCGAACAGGAAATGTCAATCGCTTTCACTCGTACTTCATGCTCGATAATTATTGCTCAATGGCTAATTGCGATTGCTTTGAGTGTCAAATTTATTGTTTCGTCGAAGTCATGAACGTTTTTTGCATAACTCGTGCGGACTGGGCGTTTCCAATTTGCATTATTAATTTTTCTTTGTAGTCGTTCTTTCATGACGTCAACATTTTTTTTCTTGTAAATTGTATACCAATCATTTTTTTCTGAATATTTCTGTTACAAATAATGTGTGTGATAATTTGGAAGGTTTTTAAATGATTTGGAAAGAAATGAGTTTATACTTGGGAAGTATACTCTTAAGTGCACTAATCTCATTCTTTTGTATCCTGTTTTATATGTGAAGTATGCTGGCTGACAACAAGGCTGGTTGAGAGGATTGAATGCGGTTCAGCTCTTGTTTTAGTCTTTTATGCCAATCACTGGAAACAATAAGTCTCTACGACTTGATTCCACAAGAGGCAAGAAGACATTGGATCGATGTACTGTGGATGGAACGGAAGAAATGCCAATGTTGTTTATTTGTGGACTAGAGTTTTATGTACAGTTATACCTCGAAAATAGGTTCATTTATTGTTGAAGATGAATTCATTATTTGAATTTTTTTCTGATTCACAAAAGCAAATTAAAAATATTCAAGAAATCTAATGAAATTTTTCAAATAAATGTTTTAGGCACTTATCAGTTATGAAGAGCTAAATTGAAGAAAATTTCTTCTTTAATTTGAATTATAGTGGAAAATTAATAGTGTTTATTTATTATTATTAGTTGCAAACAAAATTGTCCTGAAAATTAATCAATTTAGAAATCAATCATTGCAAATGAAGATTGAATCATTCTATAAAAGAAATAATACGAAATTTCAATTTGTAATTTATTTACAAAAAATTGAGTGAGTTATCAACAAATTTTAAGAATATAATATCAAAATTTGACTGAGTTATTAACAAATTCTAATTTTTGCAAAAATTGTGGCAATACTGACATAAATTGCAAAATTAAATCGTTCACTTCCTTCAAAAATATATCACAAAAATAAGTTACAAAAAATGCAGAAACAATTACTCAATTGAAACATCAAAAACAAAGCAATAACAAAAAAGAAACATTAAAAACACTCATAGAACAACATCAACATACAAAAGTATAACACTAATAAATATTTACTAAAATACAATAGCTAAGATTTTAAATAATGACAAAAAGATACAATTTTTGAGCAATCTGGAATTCATAAAATTAACGGTAAAAAATGTAGTGCAATTAATTTATATCGAAGCAACAAGTCGAAAACTAAAATATAGAATTATTGAACAAAACACAACTGAAACAAACATGGGAAGACATATTTTAATACATAGTCAACAATTCTATAAATTACACTTCCGGAGTTTGAAGAAACTGCAAACTCAAAATTAAAAAAAATGGAATAATCATGTAAAAAATTTAAACAAAATCAACTTTTGTTACATTAGAATAGAATGACTAAACAAAAACCAAATTAACAGTTACTTTAAAAATATAAAATGCTGATTGTCATAACATTTTTCAAATGAGAAAATTTCTTTTTGAAGAAAAAACTGCTCGAGAATATCAACATTTTACAGATTTAGAAGGAAATTCAGAGAAAACAACACTTTTCCAGTAAATTGTATTAATATCTTTGTCTTATAATCAAACTATTAATTTTATTAGTTGTTTGGTAAATTTACAATTTGTTGAGAAAATGAAATCAACCACATAAAATATTTTGATAAACTGAAACGAGGAAGAATGAAATCATTGATTTCTATCGATTATCGATATCGATTCAATTATTTCTGATTGAACTTTATCTGCACATTCTGCGTGTGCATCCTTCCCAATCGATCCATCGATTACGATTCCATATCCGAACGAGGATAATCTTCAGTGGCGATCGTCATTGCTATCTGATTGGGTCGCTAATCGCCATGCGACTTCTTCGTCGTGTCTTCAGGCTTGACCATCAGCATCAGACACATATTAGCGTGCTTTCTTCATTTTCTGCATCGCACTAAACGGCTTAAATGCATCGTCTCTGCGTTCACGACAATTCCAATTTAATTGTCTTCTCTATTTGTGGACTTCTGTGCGTCGATCGCATCAGCAGCGTTGAAGTCATTCAACGCAGAATGAAGGATGGCTGTGCGAAAAAACGGGATGACATAATGTCAATGAATGGCGCATCAGTGCACATTATCCTTTTTATGGCAATGACGCCTTTTTCATCATTGGTCTTCAAGATTCTTGGAAATTTAAGGAGAATACGAGGTTAACGTGAGTTGATAAACTCATTTTTTAGTCTCAAGGTTATTTTATGAAATGGAGCAGAAGATGAATAATTTCGTGGCTTAATTAAATTTTAGAAATGTAAAAAAATAATTCAGATTTTTAAATGAAATTGAGAAAGTATGAAATGAATTTCAAATCTTAAATTGTAATCCTGAAAACGTCACTTTTAATTCAGAATGTTATAAATGTAATTCTGATATATATTTCAGAATATAATTGAGAAATTGTCATTTGAAATTCAGAAAGCATTACATTTAATTCATATTAAAGTTGATTTAAGAAATATTTATAAACTGAGTGATAATTACTACTGCATAAATAATGTCAATATTTTGATGTTATATAATAATTTACCTATAAAAAATGAATTATTATTTAACAAAAAGTGGCACTAATCTGATTTGTATTGAACTCTTCTCAATTTTATTTGATGTATTTTCCATTACATTTGGCTAATCTGAAATACATTTAATCATTTCTGATATTAAACTTATACTTTCTCAATTATATTTATCAAATCTGAATTACAATTGTTGCAAACTGAATTACATACACAAATCTGAATTACACTTGCATTACAATTTACAAATCAAAATTGCAATTTATACTTTCTGAAATTCTGTTAAAAAAATAGTTTCGTGAAATTCAGGAAATGATGAAAATTCACTTATATTTACATTGATTCTCTCAATGTGAAATAAGTGAACATAGACAGTGAAAAATTGAACCCCACATAAAATATTAAATTCCATTGCGTGCCTCGTTTTTTTGCCGGTCAATTTCCCAAAACGCGAGAAAATTCGCCTTTTACATTCGCCCTTTGTTTCGCTTCCCCGGTTTGCACGCGTATTTCCGTCTTTAATATTTGATTTCGTTGCGCACTCGGCACGTTTTCCACTTTTCCAGCCACGCCATCGACCAACCCTGTTGAAATGCCCATTAGGGGTTCAATTGCCCCTTGCACACTCAGCGTGGAAGTTGTTTCCACCGCCCCCGCACGAATAAGGAAACCTGTCTGCATTTTCCTCTATTTGTACAGCTCTCATCGACGTCGACGTTTTCATTTGTAGAGCACACATTATGTTTTCTCGCTGTTTGCCTCCTGCTTTCATTTGCAGCCATAGGATAGATATACAGAAATGTGCGTTTGTATTGGGGGACAATTTTCCTGGTAGAAGATGCGCAACTTCGATACAACAACTGCTTGCATGTTTCCATGTCCGATGCGAAAGTACAAATTTCCCTGAATTTCATTTCCTACCCTTCTCATGTCTGGTTCGTAGGGAGGACATGATCAGTAAAATGGATTTTGTGTTCTGTGAGTGTTCGAGTTCTTGCTTCCATGCAAAGACAATCGATGAATTAACTTGATTTTCTTAGATTATTAATTCGTTTTTGTTTTTCATCAAGGTTTACTTTTCTTCAAAGTTGATCAACTTTGTAAAACTGGTAATCGAAAAGTAAAACATTGAAACTATAAGATTTTATAGCCTTTAGTCAAAAAATCCTTTATGTATTATCTCGGGACCGGAAGTCCAATCCGAATAATTGAGACCATATTCTTTAGGTAATTTAATGGACTTTCGACTGGTGTTTAGACATTTGCAAAAAGCCATCTAGAAATGCTATTGGTATTGTCGTCAATTTGGCGAAAAATTATTATTTTTATCGCCCTTTTTCCTATTTTTTGTCATCAATTTTCTGTAAGCTGTTTCTCAGTAAGTAGAAGTCCTATAAAAATGATTCAGACACCATTTTATTGGAAATTTAATCTACTTTCAAGTGCCGTTTGCAGATTTGCAAAATTCCGTCCGGAAATACTATTGGTATTGTCGTCAATTTGCTTAGACATAATGATCACAATTACGTAATCCTTTATGTATTATCTCGGAACCGGAAGTCCAATTCGAATAATTCAGACCATATTTTTTAGGTAATTTAATGTATTTTCGATTGGTGTTTAGACATTTGCAAATTTTCATCTAGAAATGCTATTGGTATTGTCGTCAATTTGGCCTAAAATGATTATTTTTAATTGACCTTTTTCCTATTTTTAATCATCAATTTTCTGTTAGCTGTTTCTCAGTAAGTAGAAGTCCTATAAAAATGATTCAGACACCATTTATTGGAAATTTAATCTACTTTAGTGTGGCATTAGTGCCGTTTACAGATTTTCAAAATTCCGTGCGGAAATACTATTGGCATTGTCGTCAATTTGCTTAGACATAATGATCCCAATTACGTAATCCTTTAAGAATTATCTCGGAACCGGAAGTCCTATTCAAATAATTCAGACCTTATTTTTTAGGTAATTTAATGTACTTTCAATTGCCGTTTAGACATTTGCAAAATTCCACCTAGAAATGCTATTGGTATTGTCGTCAAATTGACAAAAAATTATTATTTTTTGCTCTTGTTCCTATTTTTTATCATTAATTTTCTTTCAGCTGGTTCTCAGTAAGTGGAGGTCCTATAAAAATGGTTCAGACACCAATTTATTGAAAATTTAATATATTTTCAAATACCATTAGAGCAGGGGTTCCCAACCTTTTGTAACCCACGAACGAATAAATTCAAAAAAAGAAATTCTCCACCTTTTTCGGACATCACCTTATTATCATAACGATTATTCGAATATTTTTGGATCTCCCTTTGTCTTCATATTCATGTCCAGTCACATTTAACCGGATACATTTTCATTTCCATTCGAAATACTGTTCGTTGGTTGGTACTATCTCGGTTTTTTACGAGCATTGGTACCTGGCACACCAAGAAGTCATTAGTCGTTGCTGCACGTTGTGTGCCACGCTCACATCTTCTTGGACATATCAATATCAAGGTGGGTTTCATTTCGTTTCGTTTCACCTGGCGATTGGTAATCCTGGCTATTGCAACACCTGTATGCATAGTCCAACGCTGTTTGTTGCTCGTTAAAAACTCGTATGGATGGCGATTAAAACTTCCGAAAAGCTATACCTCGTATTGTGTTTGAATGCGCATCTCATCTTCGCTTATGAAATATTATACTAATCAATAATAAGATGAATGCTGTATGAGATGACTTGTCGAATGCATTGTCCCAAGAGATGTATTAATTATGGTGCTTTGCCAAAGATGGTTTGTACTCGAGAAGAGATATGAGAGATATCTTCAGAGAGTGATTAGACAGTTGATTCAAAATTGGTAGCAGATCGAAGGCAAAGATCAAGACTTTTTCATTTTCCAAATGTAAGTACTGAAAAGTTAAAAAGAGTTATCATTTTGTCTTGTCTGAATCTCTTCTTTTGTTAGTAAATTTTTGAAGATTCTATCAGATAATCATTAAAATAATTGGATGTGTTTATACAAACAAAAATTTCAAATAAATCTTTTTCAGCTGAAATTTAGAAAGCGTCAATTAAATTTCAGGAAAGAAGTAATTGAAATTTATTAAATTAACTTGAGAAAGTATCAAATGAATTTCAAATCTGTGAATATCGTGAAAATGTCACTTTTAATTCCAATTCATGAAATATTATTAATAATGTCAATAATTTGATGTTATGTACTAATTTACCTATAAAATGAAATATTATTTAACAAAAAGTGGCACTAATCTGATTTACATTTGAATTCTTCTGAATTACAATTGTTGCAAACTAAATTACATAAAAAATCTGAATTATTTTACTGCTCGCTTATTTGCAATTTACTTTGTAATCTGAATTTGATTTCAACTTTTCTGAATTACGACTAAAGATACAGATACAACTTATGAAATGAGAAACCTTCGGTATATTTTTGGCAACAAAGAATGTGGAAACATCTCCTTTTGCTCATTTTCCTCCGCAATATTCCAACGTCTTCGACGACCGGATCAGCAAAAATCCAGTTCGCTGCCCTGAGATATTTCTTCCTTCTGCAAAACTTGATCCAAGCCCATAACTTCGAAGCAATGTCCCATCCAACCGAACCAATTTCGCTTCGGGACGACCAACAAACTTACATCTTTATGTCAGCATCTTATTTCGGTGCATTCCTTCCAAGAAGTACAGCATATCTTCAAAATATTCCAACATAAACAAAATGAATTTTAATTAAGATGTCCCAATTATTTTCTTTCCTCCTAGAAAATCAATCTTTATAATTGATCAATTACAAAACTCGTCTATTCCACAAACTCTCAAAGATTCATTCATAAATCTATTTGCTGATCCCTTGACTGAATATCAAGCAATCTGCAATTTACCATACTTGCAAAAAGTTTTCTTGAAGTTTTGCTCGCCCTTATATACAACAACTTCTTACTTCTTACGCATGTCTAATCAACTTGTGCTACTTCTTCGTCAAGTATTCATCTGACATCATGAGTCGACGTTGAAGCTTGAATCAAATTCTTGTTAGCATGTTTATTTTACTTATTTCCAACCACATCCATCGAATAAATAGCGCCTTGTGATGTTCGAGGATCGAAAGGATGCAACTCTTCAACTCACGCTTCGATTTTTCCACGCTTCAACTTTCAATCTTCGTCCGAAAGGGAGCAAAAAGCGTGCGCACTGCGTGGAAAAATGTGATGAGAAACTCGTTTCCAGTTTGGGATTAATTTATTTAATCAACGCATTCGGCTCATGCGATCATCTCGTGCGCATCCATCAATTAATAATCTCCTTTGATCATTTATTCTGTGTACTTTGTTTTCCTGCTATCTATTGAGGTTAGCGTTTCATTCGTCGGTTATGACTTTGAGTTATGAATATAGATGCATCAACATTTTTTGTTCTTGTAGTTTTTTTCCTGAGAGATGATGATAGATGATGATTTCTACACGTTTTATGAGTTGATTATTACTTGTTAATCATTTCACTCCAATTCCCAAATTTCGTGAAATTTGTTGCTTCCAAAAGTTAGCAATGGATCATTGGAATTCATAAGAAGTTTCTGCATCTAAAATTAAACTTGATTCATGACGACATCAATGATCCAAAATCGACCCAAAACTACACCCATCGAGCAACATATGGATGCATCCAAGGTATAGATCTCCAACGAAGATCTTGGACTCTTCTTGAACAGCTCCCACATGCAACCAATGTGAAAATGCATATAGTGTATTGACCTCAGGGTCGACCCGTTCCTCCTCGTCGCTTCTTTTCCTCGTGTAGACCACATTCAGTCACAATTTGCAGGCGAATCCATCGTTGTTGGTCTTGAACCTCGACCATTTTTCATCCGGTGTAACCCGAGGGTCCAATCCTCCGGATTGGCACCAGTCCTCAAACTGTACAAATCCATTGACGACTGTTAGTTCTTCAACGCGATGGAAAAACATGGCCCATGGTGCACGTTCAACGTGCAAATTGTTTTTCCATTACCATGATCACTGAGAGATCCCAAAATTTGGTTCTGAAATCTGCGAAAATTTCGAATGGTTGAGTGCTAATGTGGAGTTTTGTTGGGTGTTTTTGGGACACTCGTTGTTTGGGTTGCTCTCAATGCCCACGCTCTTGAGCACATAAACTTGAGCGCGAAAACGTGATGTTTTAGTTGTTCAAATGTGAGCGAGCTGCGTGCTATATTGTCGGTCGTTTGGTGTTTCCAAGTGAGCAGACGAAACAACCAACGAGAAAAAAAAATGGTTGAACTGAACGATCAGGAGCGATAAGCATCATGAATGCCACACGGAAATTGCAGGATTTGGATGTGGGACCACAAAGGGGAAGATGTTGAAAGTTTGCAGACTGGAAAGTTTCTTGTTTTTGTGGTGGTTCATTCACTAAACACATTTTTCCATTTCCTCAACTTCAACTTTTAGAAACACCATTTTTACCAACACCATCCTTTAAGAAAATGACAAAAACTTATATCATTTTCTTAAGAAACTAATTTTGTTTTATTTTTGTTTCAGGTAAGAAAATTCTTCAATAACATTTCTGAAATTCTGAACTTTCTTGTGGCATCTTTGGTAAGCGAAAAATGATAATTGTTTCTTCCGGAAATCGAACAACAAATAATTTACACTTACACTTGTTCATTGACCGTTAACTCTCTGGTCAAGTTCAACTACTAGTTCCGAATGCTGCCAGAGAGTTATTGAAGAACCGTGCAGAAATTGCATGTAAACCTTTGCCCACTTGCACATCCAACTTAACGGCCATTGCATTTCTGCAATCGAAACCGGCGAAGAGCAAATAACACGCCCGACTTGTCCATCGCGAGATGAAATTGTACCAGTAATAGCGATTAGGTAATGGGCTACACGGTTGCGGTTATTGGTGAGTGAGGAAATGCGTGTTTAGCACTGGAGCAAATGGTAATTAAATTCTGCTGCTGCTCATTCATGGGCTGATCCTCACTCGGGCCGTAAATTCGCGCCGGCGAATTGAAATTGGAATTGCCACTTTTAATTAGAATTATTATTGATATTGCCATGTTTCAATTAATCTACCGGTGCAATTCAATTTGGCTTTTTATCGAGCAGGACATCAATATTCTGCATTCCATGTTTTTCAACAAATTCCAGAGTATTTTCGGTATTTTATGAGTTAAAAACAGTGGTTATTTTGAGATATTGATATTGGATTCCTGAAGAATTCAATTCAGAATTTTCATAGATCAATTTTTGTCGTAAAATAGAGAAGAATTTCCTATAATGTTGAAAGATTTTCACCATGACTTTTGAGGCTTTTGAAGCTAGCAAGAAATTTATCAAAAATATAATTTTTTGCATTCTGTTAAATTAATTTCAGAAATACTTTCGGACAGCAGAAAAAGGATTCGAAAATAGTAACTTTCAAGCTTTTCCATTAGCAATTCAAAAAGTTTAAAACAAAATCCAGAAAATATACTCTGGATATATTTTTTTCCAATCAGTAATTTATTTCAATTTCATCAGTCAGAAACAGTCGTTATTTGGAAATATTGAAATTGGATAACTGAAGAATTCAATTTAAAATTTCCAAAGATTATTTTTTTGTCATAAAATGATGAAGAATTTCACATGATGTTTGAAGATTTTCATAATGAGATTTGAAGGTTTTAAAGCTGACAAGAAATTTGGCAAAAATATAGTTTTTCTACACTCACAATCAGTAAAATTAATCTCATTTTTATTCCTACTTTTGGACAGTAGAAAAAGGATTTGAAAATGGTAACTTTCTAGCTTTTCCATTAACAATTCAAAAATTTCAAGAAAATCCAGTTTATTTGTTTATATTTTTTCTATCCAATAATTTATTTCAATTGTATCATTTAGAAACAGTCGTTATTTTGAAATATTGATATTGAATACCTGAAGAATTGAATTCAAAATTTCAAAAGATTATTGTTTTATTATTTTAAAATGGTAAAGAATTTCACATGTTAGCAGATTTTCATCATGAGGTCTGAAGGTTTTGAAGCTAACAAGGAATTTAGCAAAAAATTAAATTTTGCACATTCAGTTTAATTAATCTCATTTTTGATTAATACTTTTGGGCAGTAGAAATAACAGTTCAAAAATAATAGCTTTCTAGCTTTTTCATTAGCAATTAAAAAAGTATAAAACATAATTCAACAAAATCAATAATATTTTTACCTTTAACTTTTTTCCTATCAGCAATTTATTTCAATTTTATCAAAAGAAATAGTGGTTATTTTGAAATATTGATATCATATACATAAAGAATTAAATTCAGAATTTCCAAAGACTATTTTTTATCATAAAATGATGAACAATTTCACATAATGTTTGAACATATTTTCATCATGAGATCTGAAGATTTCTGAAACTTATCAGAAATTTAGCTGAAATTATAATTTTTCAACATTCACTTGTCTTAATAAAAGTTTTCATTAATATTTCTGGATGGACAAAAATATAATTTGAAAATAATTACTTTCTACATACACTTTTTCCAATAATAACACATAACATTCAATTCAAATTGGAAAATTGTAATTAAGCAAATAGCAAATGTAATTCAGATTTTTATATTTTTGCAATAATTGTAATGCTTTCTGAATTTCAAACGACAATTTCATGAATCGGAATAACATTTATAGCATTTGAATTGTGATATTTTCAGAAATAAAATTTACAGATTTGAAAATTATTTGATACTTTCAATGTCATTTAAAATTTGAGTATTTCATTACATTTTGTCCAAATTACAACTGGAAAAGAGTAATTGCATTCCTTCACTTCTTGTTATCTTCACGTAAAATGATAAATGACGTTAATTATGATGAATCCCCAGATCCCACCTAACAAGATCTTCGGCTAATTACATTTGTAATGCTAAGTAACAAACAATCTCTAATATGAAATTAGTCCTCATTTTCCATCAGTGATTTTCAACTGCCATGCATTTTAAGAACCATTGAGCAATCGCATAACGATTCTGTACATCTTACAGCCAACAAGAAACCAACAACGAACAACATTATGTGGTTGGATTCGTAACCGCAAGAACAATTCAATTCCAAATTGAAAATTGCCTCGATCCTCATCACACGCATTACGTGCCATCACTTATTATTTTCGTTACATTTTCCTTTCACATTACTTACTGCTAACCGGACAAAAATACCCATCAACTTTGATACATAACGTCAGAATATTGCAAACAACAAATAATTTGCAACGATTATCGTTGTTGTTGTATTGGAAAAAGAGGAGAAAAGGAGGAATGCAAACGAAGATTCCACCAAGATATCACGTTCCATCGATTGGAAGGCGTTATATTTAAGTGTTTTTCAATTTATTTCTTTTGATAATTGATAAACACGCTAGAATACCATCGATGTAGGCATACACGTTCTTTGCATCCAGTGCAATCAATTCAATTCAATTGCACACTCTAACGGCAATTGCTTCCTTAACGTCAAGTAAGCATATATTATTTCAGACCTCTAAGACATCTTATGAGTATTCTTAGATCTTTTGACAATTATTATTGCTTGGTTGGCCTCCAGACATCAGAAATTGTTGCTGAGTGTTTACCAGTAGCGGTACACACAGTTTTTTTCGAATTTGAGTACAAATTACGACGTGTATCGATGCTACAATGAATTTGTAATTTAATATTCACGTAGTTAATGTCTATTATTATTTATAATGATGGAAATGTATATTCAAAGTTTAGTTTTTAACTTTTAGTATAGTTTCAGAACTTTCTCATATGCAACTTAAAATACACTAGCTGAAAACAGTACATTGAGTTGCCTATAATCACATTTTTAAAAAATTCATTTCTGCTACATTTTAAATAGTCTAACCGCTATAATTGCATCTCTGGATAAGAACAACGATGGCAGGAAAAAACAACAATTTATTTTTTGCCTGCCAACATCTTTATAAATGATTTCCATGGCATCGTTATATCAAACTGTACATTCTGCAGTGTAAAATTGGCGGGATTATAACTCACGGAATCAATTACACTTGTATATCCCATTCGAATCCATGCGCTTGTAGCAACTCGGCTATCAATCCATCTCTGCGCGAGTGTGCAATTGGAGAGGAAGGATAAAAAGGCAAAGAAAACAAATTCGCGCATAATAAAGCAGGCATCAATTGCTTTTACTTTAGCGCAGAAGAGCTATCAGTTACAATTGGCAATTGCCGGCGCTGAGATCCATCATTACGACCGGCCAACTGCATCGGCCGCAAGAGACGAATGCGGCGTGCGCAAATTGAACAAATTAAATTTAATCATCTGGTGTACATGTAGCACTGCGTCCAGTAACGCTAAATGGACGAAAGGCGAATGCTGGCTGGTTGTTGTAGTTCAAGTTTTTGTTTCTAGTGCATAAATGTACTAGGAAATTATGTTTTTAGTTCGGTTTTGATGCACGATTTCAGACTAAAGTGTCCTGAACAATTTTCTTGAAGAATAATTAGAATTTGCCATAAGAGAAATTATCCTGATAAGGTTTTGATAGTTTCAAGGATACATTTTATCATATTTTTCATAACAATGCGCATATTAATATTAATGAAGCAGTAATTATCGCTCAGTTTATAAATACTACTTAAATCAACTTGAATTTCTGAATTTCGAATGGCAATTTCGAATTGCATTTATAGCATTCTGGCTTACAAGTAATATTTTCTAGATTACAATTCACAGATAATAATTAAACAATATGAATTATTTTAACCCCTAAAATTAATATAAAATTTTAAAAGTGCATTGATTGAAATTTCTAGCCAACAAAAATATCAAAATCGGCTTGTGAGCTTGTGATAAACGCAGTATGTCTTTAGCTTGTATTAATTAGCGTTGACAAAATTCTTCATAAATATTTATGGCTTCATTAACGAAACTTTAGACCAGCCTGATTAATTTCCCGCCCGTACATTTCTAGTTCTTCGTCTCTACCTTCCTCGACTCAAGTTTCAGGTGTCATTCGTGCCTAATTAAATGTTGGCGTAATGATGCAATATTTGATTAAAATTCAATTACATTCGCATTAATTTTATACGCTTCCTCGATTAATTTGCTTCGAGTCAACATGCTACCATTTAAAATTCACAATTTATTGACGTTCTTTCATTGTAAACGCATCATCATAAGTCCCAGCTTAAAGACGCCAACCAAAAAAAGAGAAAAAAGAATAGGAGGAAAAATGTTTCATACATAAATTACGAGAGGAAACGACGCCCCGAAGAACAACCATCAGCAACAGTATCATCTCGATCAGGCTGACAATTAATATCGGTGATGATCGGTAATTATAGGTTTGCGTTCATAATTTATGCGGAATCCTTCACATCCCGTTCGGCCATCATATGCATTATCTACTTGAGCACGAGAAGAAGTAGATGAGTCCGGCGACGACGTCGTCGACGACAATTACATGCCCGACAAGGCAATAACTTTGTGGACAAACGAAGAAAATCGTTGATGTCTCGAGTGGGTTTTGTTTCAATTTCAATTAAACCATTACATTCGCCCCATGTTGATGTCTGCAACATATAGAACAATGTACTTGTTTTAAAGTAATTAATTACCCCACTTACATGTACTCTTTAATTGAGACAATTACATGGGAGAAAACTTCCAGAGAAAATGTGAAAAATTTACAAGTAATTCTTCAGTAGCGTTGCTGACTCATTTGACTCCAAAAAGTGCTCTCAATCACTCGAAAAACAAGCTGAAAACACAAGATGGTTAATAACGAATGTTAACTATTAATTTTCAACGTTCCGGTCGCAATCATGCAAAACATGCGCGCATCTCAGTTGACGCAAGACAACTGGAAGCGAGCTGCTCGCATTATTATTAAAATTCAAATCCATAACTGGAAGGCAATGCGCGCCCGGACGCGTCAGATATTACAAACAATTATTATTTAATATCTCAATAAAAATTCCCATTAGCTCGGCGAGGCACCACACCTCACCAGCCTCAAAGTGGAAGCTATTTATGATAAATAAAAGGCCAGCGAACGCTGAAACGTTTTCAATCTAACGTCGCATCCATTCCACACGATTACCTGAGCGCGGAGTGCATGCATGCGCCGCGTATTTATCTGCTTTGTATCCCATTCGTGGATTGCCCAACAACGCATCCATCCAGTCGCAATGTAAGTACGTTCATTTACATGGCTAATGTCCATAAGTAGCTTCGTAGTTGTCCACGGCCGAAGAGCCAACGCGAGCTGGCATTACAGGACATTATTACGAGTAGAAGTTACGCATAACGAGATGCTTGAAAATTGAAAGCAGTAGTTGGTTCTCGTAGACGCACTGCGAACAACAACAACGAAACAAATGAAGAAGCGAACGCGTTGCAGACCAGTGGAAAAATGATATGGCAAATGGGAAGCGTTTATCTGGTCATTCACACATTGATACATCCAACTATCAATGCCATTATGATATTGGGTGTTGTACAAGTCTTCAGCTTCCTTCCAAGTAGTTTTGCATCCTTCAAATTTGCAAATCCTTAAGTCATCATGATTTTTCCATTTCTTCATTTTGTGTCTTGCTCGCAGAATGGAATCTGGTTGTAATTGTTCGATGTGAAGTTTCTGAAACAAAAGTATACGACGTTAGATTACTTATTGATAGTTAGATATCAATGAGACGTAATGAGATCGTTTGGAAGTATATGGAAAGCATGCAGCTAGCATTAAACACTCACATGTCGTATCACTAGCATATTAAAATGGCAGAAATCGACCATAACATTGTGCTCAATTGATGCCTTCAAGCATCATAAACTAAATAACTGATAAATTCTAGAAGATAACTGTTGGCTGTGTTCCTTGTATTGAAGGTATGGTCATTATCAATTTGATATTCCTAGTTTGTAGCATCTGCAATCAAAAACGGATCATTAAGATACTCTTGTTTGTCTTACGACTTGTTTTATTATTATGGTAAAACAACGTTTACTGTTTGTCCAGGGGACAATAAGTCAGCAAGATTATATTTGGAAATTAATATACCTGAAATTGTCCTCGCCTTTGGAATATTTCCATTTATGATGTGTATTGCACATCGCGTCGATTGTTAATGTCGTCGGCGTTGTGACGGCGCATAATGTGTAGGAAATTATTACTCTTGAAGATGCGAAGATACGATGTGAAGACAAAGTAACCATTTACATCTCATCATAAATTAATCAACTGTGAGGATGGTGAACGAAGGCAAAAAAGCGGAGCTAACTTCAAAACGTCCACAGTGCTCGTGCATTGATTAGAACTTAATTAATATTCCATATGAGTTTCCTGCAATTAAACTGAGAGTTAGATAAATGCTGTTTGTTATTGTAAATTATTGCATTCGACTTACATTATTTCTGATCGAAAAATTTATAGTTTGTTGATTGTTTGTATTCTTGTTATCACAATAGAATTATCGATTACGAGTATCATTGTAGGCAACATAACATACACGTGAACTTCGGGTTGCCTATAGTCTTTATTTTATATAATTTCAATTTTTAATAATTTTAAGAGAGTACCTGGTATAACAACAATTCTTTGTAAATTGCATTTGTGCATTGATGCATGCAAGATTTGTTGCACCCACATGTTGTCATAGCAATCCCAAAGAATTGTCACTAAATTACATGACCCATTAGTTTTATAGTAGTAGGTGTAACATCTTAATTCATATCTTTTTCACATATTCATAAATCAATTGTTTAATGCAATGCAGTACTTGCTTATGTATCAAAGAGTCGTCTCCAGAAATACTAATGAATATCGCACGCTTTTCGAGACACTTGCGAAGATAAAACGCTGGACAATAAGCAAACACGATGAAGAATAAAGTGCAAAACGCATTGAATGAATATCCTATTAGTATTCATATTGTGCCACCCAAGAAGTGACATCGCAACTCAGATTGCATGAATGATGCTCGAGTGCAAAAGCTCAAGTGCTCAAATATCCAATGTTACTCATGTCCATGATATTCCGCTGCAATGCGCGGACTGTTTACAACAAACACACGCGTTGCTGATGCGAACGAGCCGAACAAAGAGTCCACAAGTGGTGTCTAATGAATAGCAAACGGCTATCATACGAATTTATAACGCAAACACATCGAAACGAATAAAATAAATTGTGAAACAATACGCCTGGCTTGGCTTACAACATGCGGCTCTTCGGCCGCAATCTATTGTACCACACGGATTAATTATTAAAAGATCTTTTGTTCGTTGTTACTCTGGCATGTAACCTGCGCGTCGTCGTCTCCAGGCTCTCTCGATGGGAGAATTGAAATGAACACTGGTGCATTTCAATGGCCCCGCCAACGAACGCGATGGCCATTTGCCTCGCGAAGAGGTTTCTATTTGTTTTACAAATTAGGAATTGAGCAACATTTCTTATTCATCTCGCTTTCCAGCGCACCATCCGACATTATGTGTGTTTGTGTTCTCCTCCTCGACATCGTATCAGATTACAACTTAATAATCGTAAAGATCGGACGGAAGACGATGAACGTGTAGCTGCGTTCGCATACGCGTACCAGAAATAAATATCAACGAAACGAACAACAAAGCGAGCCAATGGTAAATGGTTAACTATAAAAATACGAAACGCCATCGGGCGACATCACATAAAAAGCGCACGTGAAAAAGAAGATGCGAGCCAAGATGCGTACAATGTTGGAAAATAAATTCGGTTTACGTTTCCTTTTTCTCGGCCGAGCGGAGCTGTCCATATAAATTTCCCAATTTTATTGCGTGTCAGATTGAGTCGAAGTTTCACACCCAAAATATTTACTTGGGATCTTATTGGATACATCTTTAGAAGTAACAATTTCAAATGAGTTTTCACCTCCTAGAATAATTCACACTTGTAATTGCTTGGGAGGGCAGTAAAATGCAATTAGCAACCCTTATTCTGCTACCATTCTCTAAATTCTCCAAATTCCTGTGAACACATTGGCAACGTAATCCTCTCCCATAATTTCCATGCGTTTCATGCCATTATATTGAAGCACCAAAGACTGCTTGGCTCCTCGATTCTATAAGGCGTTAATTGACAATTAAATTACTCCTTATTATATTAGATTACCTTCTAATAAAATACCGAATAAGCGGGAAGAATGTGCTAATTAAAGTACTTGTTCCATACAAGTCGAGCATTTTGTTGCGAACGCCTCGCAGTTCTTTCAATTCTCGTGCTGCTTTGTAATCATTTATTCGGAAGGCACGCACCAAACAATTATGAACAATTTACCAAAGCTCCTGTAACAATTTCAGCATGTAATTTCCATCATTATAGATTTTGTCATTATTTATAATTACTATGTTAAATTTGTAACTTTCCTGTGCAGCTCCTGTCTTTAAGCAATGTTAATTATTATGTTTTGCACCTTATAAACTCATCAATTTACATCTATAAATAAAAAAATAAAAATTAACACACATCACAAATCTTAACCTCACAAATGCAACGTTGACAAGTCTAAAGGGAATAAAGTAGTATATTACTCCCTCCTGTTGTTCTGGGGATATTTCAGAAATTTTCCCCAACGGTTGGCAACAAATCCCGAGTTTCATTTTACAGTATTCTAAGCAGCAAACTTATTTGCATTTCTTGTTTAATTACCTTTAACGCAAACGTGGTGGGCATTCGCTACTAATTTGTTATGTAGATTTCTAATTACGTTTGCAAATTGATGCAATTTCTCAGTGACACATATCACACGAAGAATAATTCATTTGAAATTGAAGAATGTCCATTTTTCAACATTATCTATGAATTACATCAGGTAATTAATGCGATATTAATAAATGCCTGCCCATATCAATCAAATTACGTAGGTGCTACTTAATAAAATAATAATTTATTTATAAATTATTCGGAAACCAATTAATAAATTAAAATATTTTCGTAGGTATACATACAGCTTTTGCATTTTGGAACATTAATGAATTCACATTGAAAATTGTTTTTAATTATTGTGAAATAGACAGGCGCAATGTAAATGCTAATTTACTAATGAATTTGCAAATGGATTTATTGTTCGGGCCGCGCCTAAGAACTAAAAAGGAATGTGTGCCGCGCGCATCGCAACTTTGTGAGCTTATGTTGAACTTGTAAATCAAAACCATGCAGCAAGACAGAAAGAGGAAGAAGGCGATATCATTTAAAAACCTTTGAGCCGCACACGGCCTAAAACAGATTAGAAGTTGCCGTTATGAAAAATAGCTATTAATTTTACATCGTGACATTAATTTTCCAAAAAAGGTGTGTATCTCATTTGATACAGTCTATACTTTGTCTGAGTCTCAAATGCTAAGAATGGAAACCTAATCAAATCTCATCATAACTCTTAATAAGCAGGCAACAAAATAGTTTACTGATGCGTGCTCTTTGTTTTAGGTGATGTTCTCAGCGGAGTATGCTACGTCGGGCTGTGGAATGTGGAAGCGCTGGAGAGATTCATTCTGATTCCCTTATGCGTGTACTTGCTGTTGGGAATGGTCTTCCTGTTCGCCGGATTCATCTCCCTCTTCCGCATACGCACCGTGATGAAGCACGATGGCACCAAGACGGACAAGCTGGAGAAGCTGATGATACGCATCGGCATCTTTTCGGTGCTGTACACGGTGCCGGCGCTGATCATTCTCGCGTGCCTCTTCTACGAGAACTTCAACTTCGACGGCTGGATGCACACATGGACGAAGGACATGTGCGAGAAGAAGCCGTTTGCCATACCGTGCCCGATGAAGCACGACTACGTGGAGAATCGACCTTTGTTCTTCGTCTTCATCATCAAATATCTGATGTACATGATCGTCGGCATCACGTCCAGCGTCTGGATCTGGTCCGGCAAGACGATGCACAGTTGGCGAGTCTTTCTCAATCGGTTTCGATTTAGGCACACGGAGGCATATGTATGATAGTCTCACTAACAAATTCTACATTAACAAATTAATTTGTATCAATACATACAGAATGATACGATTGTAACTCTATGGAAAGCATTGAGAGAGAGAATATGTGGGGAACCGATGACATTATTGTACATTGCTTGTATAATTACGTGTTTTTGTGATTAATTTGCCTTTGTGTTTATTAACCTGCTAAGTACCTATGTACCACGTACATTGTAATTATGTTTTGACTGATATTTCCTAATTGTATTCACCTTTTGTAATTATTTCTACGAGTTTAGTTCATAAGTGTAATTAATACATTGATTTGCATGCAATGACTCCGGTTCAATACGTAAACTTTAATAGATAAGAGTTTGTACAATTAACGGCAAGCACATCATGAAAACGAATGTATCAAAGCAATTAAAATTCTACCTCTGCCTGTTATCACCATTGACGACAAATATTAAAAAGTGAGTTATTTATAGTTCATTGCGTTGAGAGAAGTATTTGAACAAAAATTGTGTATATAAATATCACATAAATTGCAAATGATATTGTAAATAGTATGCTATATATTTTCATAACATATGTATAAAAATTATATGTTTGATGTAGTGATCAAATTAACAAGAGAGACCAATCTCTAACGTAGAAAACCACTGAAATATGCATATAAATTGTACAATTGCTTGCTAGACTGATTTAATTATAAATTTACGTTATTGTGTACTTTAAGACAAGTGATTGTATTGATGAAATTCAAACTTGTTTCCAATCGTCCAAAATGTAATTTATTTCATGCACAATTTTACTGTCTTCCAAAATACTAAACATATGCATAGTATCACCAAAAAGTCAATTATATAACATGAAATTTAGCTCTTAATAACTTTCTATAAAGCACAATTATATGCAGTCTTCTATTTTATGATTAAAATTTGTATATAATTAATGATGGCATTTGTTTTAATTTACATAATACGTTAAAGCATTACTGCAATTTTTTAATTTGTAAACAAATAAGAATGTTACTCAAATTGTAATATGTAACAGTTGACCTATATACATATGCATCCTTTCAAATTTGCTCCAAAAAGAAGTGGAATGGATTTTCTCTGATGGCGCTACCAGTGCTCAGCATATAAACTATTACGCTTAGTTGTACACACCAATTTTTATTATAATTCTAATCGGTGAAATCACAGAATAACCGGAGAAACAACCCTGTCTTGAAATGATCAGAGTTCCCAGTTCACACAGTTTTTATAATATCAGTCCACAATGTTATTATAAGTGGTGAGGTAAGGTTTCGTATTTATTATAATGAAATTATTTCCGTCTTGCCGTTTTTCTAGCGATAAAATTGTGTGATCTCCCATATTATAAGAGATACAATTAGGGAATTAAGATTGTAGCTTTAAGCTATATTTCTATTTTTATAGCAGATAGATAGAATACTTGAAGCACAAATAACAGGCTGCTGGAGATCTTTAAGCTGCCAGGGTCATTTGGGCAGCATCTCCAAGCAGTATGGGCGTCTGCAGCAGTCTCTTAAGGTATTGTTTAACCAATCATATCGATAAATACAATGTGTTGTAATTTATGTTATAATTCTTCATATTTTAGCATCTTCTATGTTGTCACGGAGTCGGCTTCACAAATATGGAGAACTAGAAGCTGCCAGGGACAATTGAAAAGCATCTCCAAGCAATGTGAGCTCCTGCAGCAGTCTCTCAAGGTAATTTACCTCTATAAATGGAATATGTTTTATAATGTATGGCATAGTTTTTCTTATTTTAGAATTTTCCATTTTTCGTTGAAGTCTGCTCTACAAA